>JAXQQM020083751.1:0-209113 GCA_034641835.2 Pinus albicaulis | reverse complement strand
AACATTAAATAAATCATCATAAATGCTTGTATAACAAATATTCTTCATACATTAAAGCATTCACTAACACGTTTACTTCGGGAACAGCATGATACTTCTGTATTATAAAAATAGTACGTACAAAATTAAGTGGAGAGATCACCTTATCCTTCCAAGGCCTTCGCAGACCGTCGTCCGGATCCGTCCAGCCCTTGCCTCGCTAAGACTCCTTCCAAATGAGTGCATACGAGATAACATATAAAGGGATGTGTATCTCAAGGAAACAAGGGTTTCCTGAAATGAACTGGGAAAGTGCAGGAGGCACGGGGAATCAGACTTGGATAGGGAACCAACAGAGTATAATAATAATAATTCTCTCTCCCTCTTAGGCCATACATATGAGGTCTTTTTATAGTCCCTCCAAGTAGTTTCAGCAGTTGGAAACAGTTGGCCACGGGCTGGGGGTGGTTGAACTACCTGAGTAACCATCAACCCAGCGCGAAATTAGGGATTTCTATATATTTTTTAATCATTAAAATGGCATACGCGGAAAAGTCTAGCTGTACTCGCGTATACACGCGGAAAAACACGGGCATAGTCGCGTATGAAGGATTTTCCACTATTTTTAAGTGAATTTGTCCAAGTCTGTAGGAATGGGTGCCCATAAAGCCATGTAGCAATCATGAATCATGTCAAGGTGAGAAATGATGCTATAACAAGAGAAGCCAGCCAAATGTTGAGCAAAGCATTCCTAGCACGTCAGCTAGTGAACCCAACAAAATTGGCCCAAATAGCAGTCCAAACAAAGTTCAACAAATCAAAATTGCTGAAAGGAATTCAATTGAAAAAACAGATGTAAATATGACAAAATCCATAGTTCCTTTTAGCCTTGAAGGAGAGATTGCAAAGATAAAAATTACCATACCTCTAGCTAAACTAGTAACCCAAGAAGTGTAGAAAAACCAAGTTTTGAAAGCTTTGAACTTAGGAAGTGATACTGACACTTTAAACTTGATAGATGACAAACCTAAGTTGTTGTTTGGTCCAGAAGTTGAAGGAAAATACCAAGAAGGAGTTGTCCCTCCCTTCTATGTCAGTTTGAATATACATGATAAGATATTACACAATGCAATGTTAGACTCTAGAGCGTCACATAATCTTATGCCCAAAGTAGTAATGGAAAGCTTAGGCTTAGAAATTACTAAACCATACAAGGATTTGTATTCCTTTGATTCAAGCAAAGTCAAATGCTTGGGTTTAATCAAATATTTATGTGTTAACTTATCTCAAATCCCTGCTAAGAGTCTAGTTATGGACATAGTAGTAGCTAACATTCCCCCAAAGTATGGCATGCTTTTATCAATATCACGGGGAGCCAAACTTCAGGGAAGCCTTCAAATGGACATGTCTTATGCCACCATCCCATCTTTTAACAAAAATAGAATATTATACAGGGAATCCCACATGAAATACATGGTGAGCAACATAGATAAACCAAAAAACTCTCCAATCTATTCCGTTCAATCAAGTTTAGATTCCTTTATCTTGTACAATGAAGACCCAATCACTCAACAAGAAAAGGAAAACAAAGAGGAAATCAGTTTACCAGAACAATCAGAACTTCCCTCAAATCAGATACAAAACATTGGCAATCAGCAGCAAAAAGAAAAAAAAAATGAGGCTGATATACTTTAGACAATAAACTTTGATGGATCTTGTAATAAAACAAGTGCAGGGGTAGGTGTATGGATTCAAAATACAAATCAGAGTTATTCATATAAATTAGATTTTCCATGCACCAACAATATTACTGAATATGAAGCACTTCTCCTTGGCTTACAGTTGCTTAAACAATTAGAAGCCCAGAAAATGTCAATCCTAGGAGATTCTGAACTTATCATAAGACAGATCAAAGGAGAAAATTCAGCTAAAAGCCCAAGACTTAGAGAATATCAAAATGCTGCTCTTGATTTATTAAAGACCTTTGAGAAATATGAACTCATTTTCATTCCAAGAGCACCAAATCATCTAGCAAATGAACTTGCTTTCACTGCCAGCAATTTCCAAGTACCTCAGATAAATGAGCATCTCAACATAAAGGTCAAAAACAAGCCTATAATGCCTGACAATGAGGACCACTGGCAAGTATTAGACTCTGAAAAACACATAGATGATTTCATAAAATCAGAAAATGATTTTTCCATACCAGCATTACAAACTAGCCATGAAGAAAACTATTTGGATAATGAACAAATCCCAGAAACAGAAATAACATATTCTGCTGATATAAATCACTGTCAAAATCTTTTTGAAGCAGAATTGATTTACAACGCAGACCAGAAGGACTTGGAAATTTTACAATGTAAAAATGATACAATTCCAAGAGGCCTCACACCTTTAGAACATCTTTTTGATTTTAATGATGTAGCCAAAGAACCAAGAATGGAGCCTATGGAAACAGATGTAGAAGAACATAACATAGGCAACCTAGCAGAACCCAAAATGATCAAACTTTCCAGCACACTCCTAGCTCACATAAAATTTCAATACATAGAGTTGTTCAAAGAATTTAGAGATGTGTTTGCTTGGGAATACAAGTTTCTGAAATCTTATGACACTAGCATCATTCAACAAAAAATTCCTCTTAAGGAAAATCAAAAACCTTTCAAACGAAAACTAAGAAGGATAAATCCTGTTTTATTGCCTTTAGTCAAGAAAGAAATTGAAAAGATGTATGATGTTGGGATTATAGTACCCATTAAATATTCAGAGTGGGTGTCAAACTTAGTTTTTGTTAGGAAGAAGACAGATGAAAACAGGCTCTGCATTGACTTTATAAATTTAAATAGAGCCTCTCTAAAAGACAACTACCCCTTGCCCAAGATGGACCATATACTTCAAAGGGTAGTTGGGTCAAAAAGGATATCTCTGTTGGATGGGTTCTTAGGTTACAATCAGGTGTTAGTGCTCCCAAGTTGTAATATCCCGTTTCGGGGATATCTCCAAAACATGACAAACTCCAACCAGAGATGGACTGGGAGGGAATTTACCGGATATTCCGCCTCTGAAAAGAGGACGAGATCCGGAGGCTACCTGGCCCTTTATAGACTCTGTCTAAGACTGAAAGATAAACACACCAAGTGGTATAGAACTAGAATGCTAAAAAATATATATAAATAACAGTGCAGTAGACATATAATAGCAGAGAAAGAAATTACGGCAACTCATCCAGAAACATAGAGAGGAAATGCTAAGTCATTTTATTAATCTAAGAAATATAATGAAGTACAATAGGTGATCAGAGTGATGGCACCTAATCTTGCTTAAGGAAAGTGAAGAAACACTCTCAGAAAATACAGGAAATGGCTGCTCTATGAACTGCATCCCAGCTGTTGGAAAACTGCCGTGTAGCTGCTACTGCTGGAATGAACTGAAGAATAGGGGCTGATCCCCTTGCCAGAATGAGCTGAAAATCTGAAATCCTCCTCTACTCACCAATCCTGACAAAACCCAGAAACCATATCAAAAATATCTGACCCTCGAAAACCACCAGAAAATACCTCCTCAGGAAATTACGCTGGCCTCCAAGGCTCTGCGCAGAGGCTAAATGAAAATAGCTGAATCACCGCTTCAAAATCCACCAAAATCCTCCTATGGGAAAAGGCTGACCCTTTGCTCAAAATATCGGCTAAATCTCCTGCAAAAATCCTAATTCGGAGCACCTCCAAAATGGACTGCGTCCTCTCTCCCAATGACTACGCAATCTCTATGAAAGCCCAGCTCCACATCAAACCCAAAAAGCAAAATATCTCACAAAATACTGAAGAAATAGCCTTTCCTGAGCAGGCACTCAAAGTCCCTCGGGGCTAAGGGCGAGATCTCTAACCGAAGACACTCAATGCACTAAACAGTGCTACAGACAGGCTAAACAGCCAGCGTGCTCAAGAAGACAAAATGTCTAGCTCAATATCATCAACAACAGAATGAATTAAATGAGGAGGCTCCTCCATCTTTTATAACATTGGTTTCCCCCCAAAACCCCAATGTATCCTCTCTCTCTCCTCCACATGCTCATCCTCATCTGCGCAGAAGCTTCTAGAGTGTACATAGGCCCCCCTCCTCTACGTGGTGTTTGGCCCCCTTAGCTCCCCCTTAAGTCACAACGTTGTGCTGCTAGGTGGATGTTTTATTTCACTTAAGTGAGTTAGACCCTCTCCACTCACTTTTTATTTATTTACAAACTATAGATGGAAAAACTAAAAAAAATCGAATATTCCAATTAGCTGTCGCTAATTAGGAATATTAATGTCTCCCCCGGCAGAATGCTGATTGTCCTTAAGCAACTGAAGTGATGGATGCTCCAAAATCCTCTCACTCTCCCAAGTCGCATCCTCATCCGACAAATTCTTCCACCTCACCAAGAATTCCCGAACTGTCCTACTTTGTAACTGCCTCTCCCTGGTATCAATAATGGCCACTGGCTGCAACACCAAGTGCCCCTCATCATCTGTAGGTGGTAGCTCCTCTGTCACTATCACCTGCTACCCTAGCACCTTCTTTAGGCATGATACATGGAAAACATTGTGGATCTTACTGACTTGGGGCAGCTCCAACTCATACGCAACCTGCCCAATCCTGCGTATCACCCTGTATGGCCAGTAAAAGTGAGGCTTGAGCTTCTCAGCTCCCTTCTGCTTCAGCGATGACTGTCGGTATGGCTATAATCGTAGGTAGACCAAGACCCCTACCTCAAACTGTCTCTCCACCCAACCTCTATCAGCATACAGCTTCTGCTGGTTTTGTGTTGTAGCCATATTGTCCTTGAGAGCTCGGAGGATGTCCTGACTCTCTTGGATCCAAATCTTGGCTCTAGGAGCCTTGCTAGCACCGAACATCACATCAGCTAAAGATAAGGAATGGTACCCATACAAAGCATAGAACGGTGACATACGAATGGACATGTGATGTGTCGTGTTGTAGCAGTACTCCCCCAAATGCAACCATCTCAACCATGCTCGTTGCTGCCCACTAACATAGTTACGCAAGTAGCCCTCCAGCCACTTGTTAACTATCTCCGTTTATCCATCTGTCTGTGGGTGATAACTGGTACTCAGTGTCAACTCCGTCCCCACTAGCCAGAAAAGCTTCTGCCGAAATCCGCCCATGAAGCAGCTGTCCCTGTCACTAATGATGGTCTTAGGAAGACCATGCAGCCTGAAAACCTCTCTGAAGAACAGCTCGACCACTTGTGCTGCTGTGTAATGCGCGGATATGGCGAAAAAGTGTGCATACTTTTTCAGCCGATCAGCGATGACAAAGATACAATCCTTGCCCTGCACCATGGGTAACCCTATGATGAAGTCCATTGATATGTCCTCCCATTTCCCCTCTGGAATGGGAAGAGGCTTCAACAATCGTGCGGGATGGCTCATCTCCCCCTTGTTCCTCTGACAAACATCGCACTCCTTGATGTGCTGGAGTATGTCCTCCTTGAGGCCCTTCCATGAGAACCTCTCGCTAATGGCCTTGTAGGTTTTGGTAAACCCCTGATGGCCTACCAATGGAGAATCATGTGATGCCTGGAGTATCTTCTTCTTAAGCTAAGTTCCCTCAGTCAAGAAGATCCTGTCCCTGTAGTAGATGATCTCATCAATCACCCTGTACCTGTCATTCGCCACCTGTCCATCCAACACCTCACATGCAAATCTGTCCTTGGATTACTCCACTAAAAGTTGAGCCCTCCAATCTATATCCAAGCTCATAAGAGATAACGTGGTTAGTCTACGTGAAAGGGCATCTACTACCATGTTATTCTTACCCTTGACATAATCAATGTCAAATTCATATGCTTGGATCTTACTGATCCACTTCTGTTGCCTCTCCTGTAGCTGCTTCTGCTCCAAAAAGAACCTGAGGTTGTTGTGATCAATCCTTACCCTGAACCTGTTCCCTACCAAATACTGCCGGAATTTGGCCAAGGCATGCATGATGGCCAACATCTCCTTGTCGTATATAGAATACAACCTCTCGTGTGGGAGGAGCTTCTGACTCTCAAAGGCTATAGGGTGTCCTCCCTGCATCAATATTGTGCCGATCCCCTCTCCCGACGCATCACACTCCAAGACAAATGGCTGCGTGAAATCTGGCAATGCAAGCACTGGGTAGCTACTCATCACCTCCTTGAACCTATCAAAGGCTCGTTGTAATGTATCTGACCAACTGAATGCTCCCTTCTTCGTCAAATATATAAGGGGTGCAACAAGCTGTGAGAAACCTCTGACGAACTTCCTGTAATAGGTACATATCCCAATGAACCCTCGAAGTTCCGTCACGTTCCTCAGCTCTGGCCAATCTCTGATGGCTCTAATCTTCACCTCATGGATCCTCACTCTGTCCACTCCAATAATGTGACCCAAATACAACATTTCCATCATCCCAAACTCACACTTGGAGAGCTTAGCATAGAACTGTTGCTCTTCCAAGATGTGTAGTACTGCCTCTATATGCTGAAGATGCTCCTCCCAAGTCCTGCTATATATGAGTATGTCATCAAAGAAGACCAATACAAAATTCCTCAAATGACTGTGGACGATATGGTTCATGCAAGATTGAAAGGTGACTGGTGCATTGGTCAGCCCAAAAGGCATAACCAAGAACTCAAAGTGCCCATAATGACACTTGAAGGCAGTCTTGGGAATGTCCTGTTCCCTCACGCGAATATGATGGTACCCTAATATTAAATCAATATTTGAGAAGAGCTTAGCTCCTCTCAGCTCATACATCAACTCATCAATCCTGTGTATAGGATACCTGTTCTTTAGGGTCTTCTTGTTCAGGGCCCTGTAATCAATGCACATCCTCAAGGTGTCGTCCTTCTTCTTCACCAACACTACGGAAGAAGCAAATGGACTCGTGCTCGGTCTGATGTGCCCAAGAGGGAGCAACTCCTGGATGGCCTGCTCAATCTCATCCCGATAGGCTTTGAGATGCTTATAGGGGGTAGTTATCACTTCCTGAATACCCTACTCAAGCTCAATGGTGTGCTCAAACCCTCGGTCCGGTGGCCGACATGGTGGTATATCCCCAAACACTAGATCATGCCTGTTAAGAATGGCTTGTATATCTGGATGAACTGCTCGACCGGTATTCTTTGCCTCTAATGCCCGCAGCTCAACCACCCACTCTATGTCTCCCTTCTGGAAGTCTGCCTCCATCTGGTGTGCCGAAACGGTCTGAGGTGGGTAGGTGTGCATTCTGCGGATCTTCTCATGCTTCCTGATCTTCTTGTCATCCCACTCCATCTCTAAGTCCTCTCAATCCATGGTGAACTTCCCCAGAGTAATCAACCACTGAACACCAGATACCACATTGGTATCTGGTATGGTTACCACGAAAAAGTGATCGATCACGGTGTAGGTACCCATCATCACTGCCAACTCTGGAACATATCGGGCACACTACAACGTCTGGGCTCCTGGGACCAAGACTAAAAATCCGTCAAAGCTCTCGATTGGTATACCCCTCCTCTCGACCATCTGTGCGTCAATGAAATTGTGGGTCACCCCACTGTCAACCGAGACTGATACTCGCTGGCCACGTACTATTCCTCATACGCACAATGTCAAATACTTAGGAACTCCTTGCAAGGCTGCAAGGGTCCCTCCTGTGGGTGAAAAAGTTGCACCACCTGTCCTTGGAGGTGGGGGTGGCAACTGATCCTGGGTTGTCTGACTATCTCCTACCTCCTCATCATCCTCCTCATCCTCTTCCCCGCTATCATCGGAGAAGACCTCAATGAAGTGTGCTTTGCCAGTAGCACACCTATGCCCTGGTTCCCACGGCTCCTGACAAGTGAAGCATAGCCGCTTCTTCCTCAACTCCCTCCTGGCATCATCATTTATCTGTGCCCATCCCGGATTCCCTTTTGGAGGAGGAACCCTCACGTCCTTCCCCTTGGGTTGGAAGCCCTGTCTCTGGGGGTAAGGTGTTTGCATCCTAGGTAATGCATCCTGTAAGTCCCTGGTCCTGCTGATAGCATCTTGGAGTGTCGCTGGTCTAGTAGATCTGACTAGACCTTGAAGTGGCTCTGCCAATCCCTCCATAAACATATAGATCATCTGTGTCACAGATAGATTTGGCACCATCACCAAAACCCTCAAGAAATCTGCAATGTATGTCTTTGGGTTCCCTGTTTGCTTGAGCCTCGTCAGCTCAAAAAAATATTGTTCCAGATCCCTCTGGTCAAAATGCTCCATCAACCTCCTAGTAAAATCGGCATATGTCATCACTATAGAGTGTCCGAGTGTAACCATCCCATGGAACCATCCATCCAAATGGGCCTCACCATCCAAATGTAATTTTGCCACCTTGATGGCCTCCGTCTCTGACATCTGGTTAAGCTGGAAATAGATATCCAGCTTCTCCACCCAAGACTTCGCCGAACTGTTTGATGATCCATCAAATGTAGGCAAATGGTATCTGCTAGAGGCACGGTGGGAATCTCCATCATGATAATTTCAGTGCCCTCTATGATGGTCGTGGGGTATACTATCCTGCTGGAGCTGAACGAAATCTCTGAATGTGAAAGCATCCCTGAACTCCTGCCCGTAGGCCTGATACTCTGCAAAATACTCGTCTAAGTGTCTAGGCTCTGCCTCCTGTTGGGATTCTGCCCTTGTGTCTGCTCCCAAGAAAGTGGGCATGGTAGAGCGGGTAGGTGCACGTGAATCCATCAGCTAAGGAGTATCGCGCTAAGCAGCACCATGCTCCGACAAGTGGTGGGATGTACCTGATCCCTCTCCTACTTGGAAAACCCGCGGAGTCTCACGCTGTCTCACCTCTACAGAGGTGAATCTCTAACCCATCACCTCAACCTATCTAGCTAATTCCTACACTGATTTGAGGAGCTGGTTCGCAAATCTCTTCCCATCCTCATCTGCCATCAGAATCCCCAACTCTGAATCTAACACACGCTCCTCCTACTCTGTGTCTGTCACAGGCTCCTCCTGTTCTGTGTTCACCACTCGAACACAGTCTCCCTCTCCGTAGGTGTTCTCCAACCTACGCTCATGGTCTCTATACTTCCTGCCTCTATAACAAATATATGGTCTTTTCCCCAGTTTCATAGACCACGGGCTGAGCTAGAACTATGCTTTGATACCACTGTAATATCCCGTTTCGGGAATATCTCTAAAACACGGAAAACTCCAACCAGAGATGGATTAGGGGGGCATTTACTGGATATTTCACCTCTGAAAAGAGGACGAGATCCGGAGGCTACCTGGCCCTTTCCAGACTTTGTCTAAGAGTGAAAGATAAACACACCAAGTGGTATAGAACTAGAATGCTCAAAAATATATATAAATAACAGTGCAGCAGACATATAATAGCAAAGAAAGAAATTACGGCAACTCATCCAGAAACATAGAGAGGAAATGCTAAGCCATTTTATTAATCTAAGAAATATAATGAAGTACAATAGGTGATCAGAGTGATGGCACCTAATCTTTCTCAAGGCAAGTGAAGAAACACTCTTAGAAAATACAGGAAATGGCTGCTCTATGAACTGCGTCCCAGTTGCTGGAAAATTTCCATGTAGCTGCTACTGCTGTAATGAACTAAATATTAGGGGCTGATCCCCTTACTGGAATGAGTTGAAAATCTCCAATCCTCCTCTACTCACCAATCCCAACAAAACCCAGAAACCATATCAAAAATAGCCAACCCCCGAAAACCACCAGAAAATACCTCCACAGGGAATTAGGCTAGCCTCCAAGGCTCTGCGCAGAGGCTAAATGAAAATACCTGAAACACCACCTCAAACTCCACCAAAATCCTCTTGTGGGAAAAGGCTGACCCTCTGTTCAAAATCTCGACTAAATCTCCTGTAGAAATCCTGTTGGCAATATGATGCAGAGTGTTGTCCTTGATGGCAACCCACTTGATGAAGATGATGGCAACCTACTTAATGAAGTTGTTCTTGATGCTTGATAAGTTTATTAATGATGTAAATCTAATGTTCTACAAGTAGTACAGAAGTTGCAGAAGAAAGAAATATCAATATGTGCAAGAATAATGATGAAAAAGGTGTGTTACAAGGCATACGCGGGTTTGTCAAGGAGAAGGCGTGTATGCACGCGGAAAATTACATGCCAAGTCGCGTATGAACAATTGCGCTCTAAATGTGTAAAACCAGGGGTTACTACAATGGTATTGACCCATTGTATTGAGCGTTGGATTGTCTATGAGATCCCGTCCAGGAATACCATCAGAAGTAATGTGGTTTTGGCTCATGGTATTGACAAAGGCTAAACCTATATAAGGAGAAGAAATTAATTGTGCAATGTGTGAAAGATGTCTGGGTTTGAATGAATACTTCTCTTTGAAGTATATCTGAATGGAAAGGGTAACAGTTTGATGATAGATCTGAATCTATGATGCACCTATGAAGAAAATGATGAAGAGGGATCTCTAGATCTAAAATGTATATGTATCTTCTGGATCTGTTTATGGAATGATTAGATCTGTGATCTAGCGAATCTGTGTTGAAGTAAAGAATGAATATCTGAGCTGTTTATCTTTTCTGGAGAGCTACACTGCCCTAAAATGTCTGAAGATCTATATGCAGGTTCGTCGAGGAGGAAGCACGTATATACGCGGCTTGTATTCAGCAAAAGCGCGTATGAGAATTGAAGTCAGCTCTGAAATGTGTGCAGATGTATACGCAGGTTGGTATTTGTGAAAGCGTGTATATACGCAGGTTCAGTGAGGAAAAAGCGTGTATGTAATTTAGGGTTTGCTGAAGTTTGTGGTATGAAATGTCTGATTTGTTCTGCTATCTGTCAATGATGATCTAGGTTGTTCGAATATTGATTATGTTTTTATAGAGAAAGTTGTTGGTTTGACGAACGTTCCTTGAGCTTAATTGTGTGGGTTGGATCCAGTATGAAAATTGATGAAACGTGGTCCATGGTGGTGCTGAGGGTTGTAGCCTTTAGTCAGGGGGTCGTAGCTCCCTTCCAGGAGAGGCTGGTAAACGAGAGCAGGGGGTTGTAGCTCCTTTCCAGGAGAGGCTGGTAAACGAGAGCAGGGGGTTGTAGCTCCCTTCCAGAAGAGGCTGGTAAACAAGAGAAGGTTGTAGCCTTCTGCAGGTGGGTTCCTGTGTGCTGGTATGAGTCTGCGCCAGTACATGGTTGTAAGATGTTTTCTCTATAATAAAATATTGAAGGCTGAGACAACGGCAGCAGTGGTTTTCTCCCGACTTGGGTTCCCACCTAAAATACTGGTGTTCATGTGTGTTTCTTATGTGTGATGGTTTATTCTGTTATTACTGCACATGCTTACTGTTAACTAAACATCTGATGAATGAATGATGCATAGACCTAAGTAAAGAAATAAATGCATAATAAGATCTCTGTGTATACGCAAGTTTTATGAAGGATATCCGCGTGTATATGCTAGTTGGCTTCAGCAAAGTAGCGTATGGGTTTTAGTGAATGGAAAAGTAAAAATTTTTGAGTAAGTCCTAAATACTGATTCACCCCCCCCCGCCTCTCAGTATTTTTCCCAACAATTGGTATCGGAAAGCGAGGTCTTTTTGCGAAAACGATCGCTTAAAGGAGATCCGTTGCGGTAGAGTCTGAAGGAGACACAAAGGTAAAAAGTGCAACACTCCAAACTCTTAGAATTGAATATGAAAATTTGAAGATGCATAGTGATGAGAGTGTTGCCAGTTTCTTTCTTCGTCTGGATGATATTGTAAATCGAATGAGAATTTTGGGTGAAACCATAACTGATACTACTCTGGTGGAAAAGGTCTTAAGATCCTTGACTTCTAAATTTGACTCTAAAGTTTCGGCTATTGAAGAAAGGCAAGATCTGCAAACTCTTTCTATTGTTCAATTGCATGGTATTCTGACTGCGTTTGAAATGAGACAAGGAGGTCCCTCTCAAATAAGAGAAGTTTCTTTTAAGGCATCTACAAAAGGAAAGGAAAAGGAAGTTGTTAAAGAATCCAGTTATATATCCGATGAAGAAGAAGCGAATTTCGTAAGAAAGCTCCAACTAGGTACTGGAAGATTCAAAGGTAAGCTTCCCTTCAAATGTTTTGAGTGTGGAAAAGTTGGTCACTATGCTGCTAAATGTCCTTATAGAGAAAATCATGGTAAAGGGAAACAATTTGAAAAGAGAAAGAGTTATTATGCAAAAGAAGATGATGATGAAGTGTCCAGTGAAGATGAAGAAGATTCGGACCAAGATCTAAAAGTGCTCATGGCTAAGAAGCAAAAGAAGAAGGTTACTCGAGGAAAGGAGATATCTCAGAAATCATGTGCGGTAGAAAATGAAGAAGAGAAGCAGGTATTGATTGTTGTTCTTGTGATCCACTTTCTTGTGCATGCAATAATGAGATAGTGAAAGTAACGGTATAAGTCTAGAAAGAAAATCTCCAAGATCAAAGACGAAAGTAATGATTGGAATCAATTTCATAAGAAGAAATCTGCTCACAAAAGATATGATCTCTAGAATGAATGAACGAGAAAGAAATCTTGAATGGACGGATAGACAAGTATCAAAAGTTGTATGTTTATGCAACCAATCAAAGTAAAAGACTTGAAGCGAAATCGCATCGCTCAAAGAAGATTTGGAAAAATCAAATAAGAAAAATGAAGAACCCCTATCATTTGAAAAGGAAAGGACTTGAAGCAGAAATCATCTCTCTCGAAGATCTTGGAAAAATAAAATAAGAAGAATGAAGAACTACTA
The DNA here is from genome assembly GCA_034641835.2 of Pinus albicaulis. Lineage (NCBI taxonomy): Eukaryota > Viridiplantae > Streptophyta > Pinopsida > Pinales > Pinaceae > Pinus > Pinus albicaulis. The sequence continues at coordinate 196,372 of JAXQQM020083751.1, read as the reverse complement.
CGAACATGTGAAGATCAAGAAAATTGGTTGAAGGAAGAAATTTTAAAAATTGAATGATCAAGTAGAAGAAGGAAGAAGGGTTGAAGAAAGTATGAAGAAGCAGTGCCAAAGATTGGAGGTTGAGGTAAATATTTTGAAAGGTAAATTAGAAGAAAAAGATAAACTCATGAGGTTTCAAGATAGTACTAAGATTCTAGACAATATTCTTAGTAGTCAAAGGTCTCCCTCAGTTAAATTTGGTCTTGGTTTTCATGAAACTGTCAAAGGAGAATCTAGCTCACAAGGAAGTGCTAAAGATTCAAAGGATATCAATGCAAAGCCTGAAGTATTGAAAGAAACAAAAGATCAACCGACAATCATGAACACTCAAAGGAAATCATTCAATAATGTTGAATGCTTTAAATGTCATAATTATGGGCATGTTGCAGCCAATTGCAGAAGCAAAATGTTTCAGTCACATACAAACAGATTCTACACAGAAAGGTACTCTGGTTTATTCAAGGGATATTGTTTTTCATGTAACAAGTATGGTCATAAAGCAGCTGATTGCAATAGAAGAAAGAATAGAAAAACACATTATGATCGCTATGCTTACTTTTCTGGTCATGTAAGATGTTATGCTTGTAACAAGTATGGACATGTGGAAAAGGAGTGTAGGATGAACAGATTTGATAAATTGGATAATTTCCAGCACACAATAAGAAGCTTCAAGCAAAGCTGGAAAAGGAAGGAGGACCAGTCAGAAACGTAGGGAATATTGACCCTACTGCAGTCATCCGCTTCTACAGCTTACTTCTCTTAATGACTGCATGAATGATGTGAGATACATTATAGAGATTAGTAATGTATCATCACAGGGGGAGCAATGTATGATGATTCTTATTATTCTGGTTATATTTATTTCTGACTGAGCATCTGATGTGGAGAAGACAGATACAGGTGGTACAACTTCAGGGGGAGATGAAGGGATTTGAAGCTTTCAATGTTTCACTTACCATACGCGGGTTCAGTGAACTAAATCCGCGTATACACATGAGTTACAGTGGAGACAGTCGCGTATGCACTTGTGACAAGAAAATTTGTATGACAGCTGAAGATCAGGAGCACAGGTTCAGGGGGAGCATCAGTCTGACTATTAATGATTGTATTATTGGCACTGTATCTACTTATTATTCAGGTCTAAATGATGATGAAATGATACATGGTTTCTTATGATGAGAATATGAATGAGCCCTGTTTGCTTTTTGCTTAAGAGCATTCCTTGCTTTCACACATGGATGGGATAGAAGTCTTATGATTCAGAGATAAGGACAGATCATGCAGAGATTGTTGCCGATGACTTGCTGTTGAAAGTGTTCAGGTTGCACAAGCTAAGGAGGAGTTTTGGTCATATGGAAAGGATGCATTAGATGCACAGTTTCAGGGGGAGCATTAGCATTTCTGAATGTAATGCATTGTTGGCATTATGATGATTCTGAAATATGATCTTTCTTGAGGTCTTTTTGGTAGTGGTCATAAAAAGTCATATTTATAATTTGATGAAAAGGTCATGATGAGACCTATGATGTAAAATTGTAATATTCAGTCATGTAAAGACTTGTTCAAATTTGTAAACCCACTTTGTTGGGCAGTTGAGTCAAAATGTGTAAACTCTCTTGGTTGGGTATTTGAGTCTCATATGTAAATCCACTTGGTTGGATCTTTGATGTAAGTATGAGTCCTTGGTGATAGGAAGGTCAAAGAGTCATGTACTTCATTGAAAAATATGTTTGAACATTCAGCATGAACTCAGGGGGAGCATGGTAACTTCAATGCACATAAGATCTACAACGCTCTTCTTTCTACATGAGGAGAACAACCTTGTGTTGGTTTTGATCCGCCCTTTGCCCTTGATGTCAAAGGGGGAGAGTGACATGGTGTTTGAATAAGGGGAGAGAATCTCATGGTATTTGAATAATGGCTATAATCAATGTATCTATCTATTGTGGTGATCAAACACCATCGTGGTTGCCATCAAGTCCAAAGGGGGAGATTGTCCGCAATATGATGCCGAGTGTTGTCCTTGATGGCAACCCACTTGATGAAGATGATGGCGACCTACTTAATGAAGTTGTTCTTGATGCTTGATAAGTTTATTAATGATGTAAATATGATGTTCTACAAGTAGTACAGAAGTTGCAGAAGAAATAAATATCAGTATGTGCAATAATAATAATGAAAAAGGTGTGTTACAAGGCATACGCGGGTTTGTCAAGGAGAAGGCGCGTATGCACGCGGAAAAGTACGTACCAAGTCGCGTATGATCAATTGCGCTCTAAATGTGTAAAACCGGGGGTTACTACCATGGTATTGACCCATTGTATTGAGCGCTGGATTGTCTATGAGATCCCATCCAGGAATACCATCGGAAGTGATGTGGTTTTGACTCATGGTATTGACAAAGGCTAAATCTATATAAGGAGAAGAAATTAATTGTGCAAAGTGTGGGCATGAGTCTGGTTTTGAATGAATACTTCTCTTTGAAGGATATTTGAATGGAAAGGGTAACAGTTTGATGATAGATCTGAATCTATGATGCACCTATGAAGAAAATGATGAAGAGGGATCTCTAGATCTGAAATGTATATGTATCTTCTACATCTGTTTATGGAAGGATTAGATCTGTGATCTAGCGAATCTGTGCTGAAGCAAAGAATGAAGATCTGAGCTGCTTATCTGTTCTGGAGAGCTGCACTGCCCTAAAATGTCTGAAGATCTATACGCAGGTTTGTCGAGGAGGAAGCGCGTATATACGCAGCTTGTATTGAGAAAAAGCGCGTATGAGAATTGAAGTCAACTCTGAAATGTGTGCAGATGTATACATAGGTTGGTATTTGTGAAAGCGCGTATATATGCAGGTTCAGTGAAGAAAAAGTGCGTATGTAATTTAGGGTTTGCTGAAGTATGTGGTATGAAATGTTTGATCTATTCTGCTATTCTATTGCTATCTGTCAATGATGATCTGGGTTGTTCGAATATTGTTTATCCTGCTATAAGAGCAAGTTGTTGGTTTGATGAATGTTCCTTGAGCTTAATTGTGTGGGTTGGATCCGGTGTGAAAATTGATGAAACGTGGTCCATGGTGGTGCTGAGGGTTGTAGCCTTCAGTCAGGGGGTTGTAGCTCCCTTCCAGGTGAGGCTGGTAAACGAGAGCAGGGGGTCGTAGCTCCCTTCCAGGAGAGGCTGGTAAACGAGAGCAGGGGGTTGTAGCTCCCTTCCGGGAGAGGCTGGTAAACGAGAGCAGAGGGTTGTAGCTCCCTTTCGGGGAGAAATTTGGTAACGGGCGAGAGGTCGTATCTCCCCTTCCTGGGGTGTGAGAAAGGTGCCATGTGCCGGTTTAGGTGTGCAGTAATGTTGGTATGGTACGCGCCGATGCATAGTTTGTAGGTGTTTTCTCTATAATAAAATATTGAAGAAATTTGGGGTTCATGACGGCCCAGGGTTTTCTCCCGACTTGGGTTTCCACCTAAAATCCTGGTGTTCATGTGTGTTGCTTATGTGTGATGGTTTATTCTGTTATTACTACACATGCTTACTATTAACTAAACATCTGATGAATGAATGATGCATAGACCTAAGTAAAGAAATAAATGCATACTAAGATCTTTGTGTATACGCGAGTTTTATGAAGGATATCTGCGTGCATACGCTAGTTGGCTTAAGCAAAGTAGCGTATGGGATTTAATGAATGGAAAAGTAAAAAGTTTTGAGTAAGTCCTAAATACTGATTCACCCCCCCTCTCAGTATTTTTCCCAACAAATCCCAATCCAGAGCACCTCCAAAATGGACTACGTCCTCTCTCCCAATGACTGCACAGTCTCTATGAAAGCCTAGCTCTGCAGCAAACCCAAAGAACAAAAAATTTCACAAAATACTGAAGAAATAACCTTGCCCGAGCAGGCACTCAAAGTCCCCTGGAGCTAAGGGTGAGATCTCCGACTGGAGACACTCAATGCACTAAACAGTGCTGCAGACAGGCTAAACAGCCAGCGTGCTCAAGAAGACAAAATGTCTAGCTCAATATCATCAACAACAGAATGAATGAAATGAGGAGGATCCTCCATCTTTTATAACATTGGTTTCCCTCCAAAACCCTAATGTAGTCTCTCTCTCTCCTCCACGTGCTCATCCTCATCTGCGCAGAAGCTTCTAGAGTGTATGTAGGCCCCCATCATCTACGTGGTGTTTGGCCCCCTTGGCTCCCCCTTAAGTCACAACGTTGTGCTACTAGGTGGATGTTTTATTTCACTTAAGTGAGTTAGACCATCTCCACTCACTTTTTATTTATTTACAAACTATAGACGGCAAAACTAAACAAAATCGAATATTCCAATTAGCTGTCACTAATTAGGAATATTACATAAGCGATCAACACAAAACAACTTTTACTACACCTTGGGGCACATTTATGTATGTCAAAATTCCATTTGGTTTGATGAATGCAGGGGCCACCTTCCAAAGGGCCATGGACATAGCCTTCTCAGAAGACATTGGCTATTTTATAATCATTTACCTTGATAACATAACTTTCTTCTCAATGACAGATGAAGAACAATTGATTCAATTAAGAAATTTTTTTGAGAAATGTAGGATATTTGGCTTATCTTTGAACCCCAAAAAGACACTCTTTTGTCTCCAAGAAGGCAAGCTTCTTGGTCACATAATTTCCGAAGAGGGAATCAAAGTAGACCCTAAAAGGATATATGGCATATTGAAAATCAGCCATCCAAGAAGCCTCAAAGAATTACAATATTTCATTGGAAAGATTAATTTTTTGAGGAGGTTTATCCCAAACCTTGCTGAGCTATTAAGAGACATTACAAACATGCTTAAGAAAGAGGTAGGTGTGAGATTGACTACACAAGCTAAACAATCATTTGAACTGGTTAAACAAGCTCTCACTCAAACACCAGTTTTGATTAGTCCAGATTTCACCAAAGACTTTTTTATCTTTTCTTTTTCATCTGAACATACAATAGCTGTAGTATTACTTCAAAAGAATGACTTGGGGCAAGAACAACGAATATATTTTTTTAGTAGGGCCTTAATAGATGCTCCTCTCAAATATAACATCATAGAGAAACAAGCCTTAACATTGGTGAAAGCATTAAAGGACTTTAGAGTCTACATTTTACACTCTCACATAATTGCTTTTGTTCCACATACTGTTGTCAAGGATATTCTAAGTCAAGACCCTGATGGTAAAAGGGGAAAATGGATTTCTACTATTCTTGAATATGACTTAGAAATCAGGCCCACCAAACTGATTAAAGGGCGGGGATTAGCTAAACTCATGGCTGAGTAAAACTTCCAAGCACTAGATATGAATATGGTGGATGTGTTGGAAGAAATAGAGGAATTCACTGCTCCTTTCATTGAAGAAACATTTTTGAACTCTCCTTGGTATGATCACATCATTTATGTGATTTTATATCTAAATACCGCTCCTTCTTTGTCTAAAACTAAAGCTAGATTTTTGAAACAGAAGGCTTTGAATTATTGCATATTAGATGGGGTATTATATTGGAAAAATGTTGTTGGAATTTTGCTTAAATGTTTACTTGAGGATGATGCAGGAAAGATCATGCATGAGTTGCATGAAGGAGAATGTGGAGGACACCTCTACTGGAAGACCACAGCAAACAAAATCCTCAGATCTGGTCACTATTGGCCCACCCTTTTCCCAGATACTCAGAAGTTAGTCTTGTCTTGCCATAAGTGTCAATTTTTTTATGGAAAAATAAAGCTCCTTCCCTTACCATTACATCCCATCAGTGTTGAGAGACCCTTTCAACAATGGGGCTTGGACTTCAATGGAGAAATTCACCCATCTTCATCAGCCCAGCATAAGTGGATCCTCACTGCCACTGACTACTTTACCAAGTGGATAGAAGCCATACCATCTAGGAATGCTATTGACTCTGTCATTATAAAATTCATTGAAACAAACATCCTATCCAAATTTGGTTGTCCTAGAAAAATTGTTGTAGGGTAAAATGCTTGGGTTGTTGGTTATCGTATATCCCTCTCAGGGCTTTCCGGTGCCCAAGGCAGATAGTAAGATTAGCTATATAGTTCACAAATATTGCATATACATGTTCATATTAACTTAAAACCACTTAATAGAATAAGATAGAAGATTACCTCTTTAATGATCTTGGAGTCACTTGGAGAGCGCTAGGCAGCGAAGTAGAGGTTCTCTTTCGCCAGTTCCAAGTCTGAGCCCTGTAATCAATTAAAGCACCCGTGTAATTTCTAACATAACATACATTTCCTATCAATTAAGACAATAAATAATAAAAATTTTAACTATGCACATCTAAGCCATTCATCTCATGCTATATAAGTGATTAAATAATAATTACAATATCAACGCATAGAATGGACAAAACAGATACAGCTCTATTGATTTATAAAAAGGGGGATTACAACCGTCGGTTGCACCAAGCCCTCCTCAGCCTTCCAATATATTTATCTCTCAAAGTGGTGATGTATTGATCAACAAGTTCTCAATGAACCTCTTTTACCTTTGACCTCCACACTACAACAATGATCTCTACTTCACAAGTATTCAAAACTTTGACAATCCTTCGACCTTGAACCAAGAGCCTTCAACTCCAATTTATAGGAGATGAAGAGAGCAATCATTGCCCTTATCTTTCCACTAGTTCTGAATAGAAAAAACCAAGATGTTTCTCCAATCTCTATGCTTTTGCCTTCTTTGAGAGTTCAGTTGTTTATGGCAAGGCCCAATAAGAGATTAGTGCTTTGCAGTTTCCTTTTTGTACTGAATCTCTTGTGAGAAAAAGCTGGAGATTCAAATCATTCTCCATGGGTTTTTCCCATTTCAAACTTAAAACATGGGTAACACTGCCCTCTAGTGTAAACAAAGTGTTTCCCTAGCCACTAATGCGGCCTATTCACTGATCAGCTATGTTATAACGCTCTTGTGTTGTTATAGAGAGGCATTACCTTGGCAGAAATAGGTTTAATTTAGGTCTTTGTATTCCTTCCATATTTGTCTTCTCCTCTGAGCTGATGAGGAGGTATTTTGAACTGTAACAGATTCCCTCTAAATTGTGAGGTAAGAGATGAAGACGATGGCTGAAATACTTTACAATGTGTGTAGTAGAGATAAAGAGATTGAAAGACTGAGGAAAACCTGAAACAACAACATATGTCAGAAAATATAGTATCTTCCTCGAGTCGGGCATTCCCATGCTCAGTAGCTTAAACAATATGATTTCTCTAGAATAGAATATGAAGAATCTATCCACCAATAAGCACAATGTGGGAGTGCCTGTCATAACAGGATCAGGCTGAAGAAGTTGTCTTTGTAAACAATATCGCAACTTGGGGAAGGGAACACAACTTTAATGATGTAACCTTTGCCCCAAGGTCTTGACCATCGATTCACTTAAACTGCATATTCCTCAACATATGAATGAAGGAGTTGTCGTCGAACATGTGAGAAATCATCTGATTACCAATCGATAATGAAAACTATTAACAGATGTGAAGGTGGCCACCGATAATGATGATGGTCCCTAAGATGCATAGTACAATATAGCGAGTGTGAATAAAATGAGTTGAAGTTGAACACTCGTAGAATCATTTGACCAGGAGCCAATTATGAAGACTCCTGATCAAACACAAGACTACCTACCACTAATGTCTGCAAGTATCCAAGTACGATGGGTTTCTGGATAAACTTCCTAGATAAGATGCTGAAGTCGATAGGAAGAGATCTGTTGAAAGGTAGGCACTGAGGCATCCTACATCAATCAACATGAAACGGAAACCAACTGATTTTTTTTATGATTGAGATAATGAAGAGTAAATGGGGATGTCAGACGACAAATAATTTCTGGCATAATGAGCGGTTTGGTTGATAACAGGAGCAGTAGATAGTGAGATCTACTTGAACAATAGAAGGCACTGTAACAGGGTACTAGGTAGCCGAGGCCTAACAAACACCAAAGAGTGTGTTAGGATTTTACCAATGTAGGGACACTGGGAGATGAAGGCTAATACTCATAGATGGTAGGGTTCGACTAACTACGAAAGAGTTTTCTGGGAAGTGCCATGTTCAAGAATTTTGTTGCCAAATCGACCTTTCTGAAATGTAACAGAAGTAGTATCCATTTTGTCCAAATTTTTCCCTGTCTGATTAATTTTAACGAGTCTAGATGAGTAAACTTGGTGAATTTTTCATATTTAGAGAGTCTGAAAAATATCATAAAAGACAACTCCGTGCCCCGTCTGATTAGGTTTAGCGAGTCCAAACGAGTAAACTCGGTGAATTTTTCATGTTTAGAGAGTCTGAAAAATATCGTAAAAGACGACTCCATTGGGGTACCTTTGTCATGTCTTGATAACCAGGCACGGCAAAGGGAGAATAGGAAGCCTGAAATACTTCATTTTCCGTGAGTTAGTCCATCTAAGTTGGAAAAGTGAGAAATCTATGTTCGATGGATGTCTACCTCATTTTGTTATGAGTACGAGGAGACGGAGTAAACTCAATACACGTTGTGAAATTTTAACGTGTCCAACAAAGAAAAACTTGGTGCCCTCCGTGAAATTTTAACGAGTCCAACAAAGAAAAACTTGGTGCCCTCCGTGAAATTTTAACGAGTCACGCGGAGAAAACTCGGTTACTTTTTCGGTTTAAAGGCTTGGAAAAAGAGGAAAATAATGGCTCCTTACTCTCTGTCGTGGTAGTTTAACAAGCCCGAAAAAGTCAAATCGGGGTTTTTTCAGTTTTATGTGCGAGAAAAAGGTCCCTAAAAAGAAAGCTCAGTGCTTCTTCATATCAGTTTTAACGAGTCTGAAGAAGAAAACTCTAGGTATGTCGAACCGACGGATTACCTGATTGAACAGGAAGAGAGCGGCGGTTTCGCCATCGACCTTGAAAGTGGGAATCGCTTCTGCCCATTTCGAAAAATAGTCAACTGCAACCACGATGTAGTTGTGTCCATTTTCCGAAGTGGGATTGCAGGTGACAAATTCAATTCCCCATTTAGCTAAAGGACCAATGGAGATAACCGTGTGAAGGGGGGCAGGATGAGTATGCATTTTCTTTGTGAAAATTTAACATGGATGGCACTTCTGGACCACTGCAATGCAGTATTTAAACAAAGTGGGCCAATAGTAACCTGCGCGCAAGATTTTTTGGGTAGTAGCTATGCCCGAAAGATGACCACCACATGCCCCTGCGTGGCAGTCATTCAAAACGTGTTCCACCTCATCGAAAGTGAGACAACGTCGAAGAATAGTATCAACACCACGACGATATAGTGTATCGTTTAGCACGAGGTAGTGCTTTTCCTGGTGGTGGATATGATGACGGTCATCAGACGTGAGAGTTGGGCGGAAGTGTTGGGCTTGTAGGTAGACCAAAATTTCTCCATACCATGGGTCCAAAGAATCGACCAAGTATACAGATTCATAAGGAAATGGATCACGAGATACTTCTCCTGGGTCAATTCTGGGGAGGTCCGATAATAATTCGGCGAAGACGAGGGATTTCTTTGCTTTGGCAGCTGTGAAGACCAAATCAAATTGTTGGAGGATTATGATCCATTTGGAATATTTTCCTCGAATAATTGGTCTAGACAGGATATGTCGCATGGGGTTCTCCAAAGCAATAACTGTAGTCTGTCGCAGCAATATATATTGTCGGAGTCGGGTGACGGCGAAAACTACTGCCAGAGAAAGTTTCTCCACATGTGAATAACGTAATTCCGGTCCGATTAGACCTTTGGAAAAATAGTATATCACATGTTCACTATCGTCACTGTGAACTTGAACCAGAACCATTCCAAGTGAGGATGGTGAGGCTGCCAGGTAGAGGAGAAAGTCGCATGAGTAGTCGAGGGCACTAAGGAGTGGGGCTGAAACAAGTGCATGTTTTAAAGTGTCAAATTACCATTGAGCTTGGTCATCCCACAAGTATATTGTTCCTTTCTTCAATAATCACATAAATACTTTCGTCATCTCGGCGTAGTTAATGATGAATCGACAAAAAAAATTTGCCTTCTCTTGCAAACGTTGGAGTTGAAGGATGGATTGTGGTGCTGGAAATTCAACAATCGCCTTAACCTTATCAGGATCAACCCTAATCCCGTGGTTGGAGACAATGAAACCTAACAGACATCCGGACTCAACCATAAATATGCACTAATGAGGATTCAGACGTATATTGTAGAATCTACACCTAGCAAAATTTTCTTTCAGATGAGCAAGGTGATCAGGTCGTTTCTTGGAGTGGGTCAGAAGGTCATCCAAGTAAGCCTGTACAATATGTCAAATGTCATGAAAAGCATAGTCCATAGCCCGCTGAAAATTTTCTCCAGCATTCTTCAGACCTATTGTGGTTCCTATGTTTTGGCAGATGAGGCAATACCAAAAGATAAGACAACATCAAACCACTTTGGGACCTCAGGATCTAGCCCTCCTGCATCCGGAGAGGGATATCTCCATAAAAAAAAGAATGATATATATCTTTTAAGCTCAAAATGAGATATTAGGCTAGGTATGAAGCACAAGGGGTTTTAAATGATTTGGTTGGTTGGTTGTTTGGTTGAGTCATGAGATCATAGACTGAGAAAGTAATGGGGGAAAGGCGCAAAGCAGCAGGATGTTTCAGCAAAAGAGGATAGGTTAAGAATGTGCCATCCATTGGGCTATGGAGTCATAAAAGGGGATTACTTGAAAATAACTAGCCAAGGCTTTCAGAGGGCAAGTCATCTATACTATGGGATCTTTTAGATATATGGTGGAATGTAACAGTAAGGAAAGAAGGTGAGAGAAGGAAAGAAACCCGAATTCTGTCTATAGATCAGGTCAGAGGTCATTTAACTCCAGACCTGCTTGGACATACTCATAGGAAAATCTCAATGGAGGGACAAAGGGGCAACTTATATATCAGACCAGAGGTCATTTAACTCCAGGTCTGCTTTAGCATGCTCCAAGGGAAAAACAGAGATAAGTTTTACACAAATCTAGAGTCTATAGATCGGAGAAGGACTTTTAACCTTCCCTGCTTTGACACCAACAAGAAGCATCCAAGCAGCAAGATCCAAGTTCACACATCAGCTAGTAGGAAATAACATCTGCTACACTGGTTAAACCATGGGAGTCTTCCCTCAGATCTCACTATCAGCAGAAAACATTGAGGGTAGGGAGAGCAGAAACATAGGGTACCATGCATGGGTAAATCCTATGCCAGATTTCTGATGCCTACCAGAAGAAAATGAATAGCATGAAAAAATGTAATAAAACCATGCAGAGAGAAAACATCACCCGTAGTAATAGACCAGGATCCTATGAAATTTGCTTGATTAATTGATGCAAAACCAGTCATATACACTGAGCTCAATGGCTGATCATAGTCCAAACTTTCTCCTCCCAGCCTACTACATTACAAACTACTCTGCTATTTCTCCCAACAACTGTTCTAACAGTCGAATGAATCCCTACGACTACAACAACAATAACACAATCCAACCCTTTACAACATGTTCTTCAGGATTCTTATAGGAGAAAATAATAACAGGAGTAGATGTAAACTTAATTGTTTCATTATGACAGAGGAGAGGAAGGTCGAATGCCCATTCCGCAAAATGGCTCTTCATTAACTGTGTGTACTCTAAAGTATGGTCCAGAAGTCTCATTAAAAACTTCAAGTATGTTCTTCTGAAGAAATCCGACTGATGGTACTCTGTGGTAGCCTTTTGAAATAAGTGACATGGGCAGAAAATATCTGTAGGTCTCGCCATACCTCATAATTGTGGTCCTGACAGTATTTAAGAAGCTCTTTTCAGCGCAGTAACTTTTAAGGGCTCGAGGAGGTATGGAGAACGCTGAAAGGTAGTTCTTCTGGAGAACAGTGCTCTCCTGACATTAAACACAGATATGGCTTGTTTCGTGTGCATTTGGTCTTCAAACTGCGTCCTTTCCTTTTGCATAAGGATTAAAGCATTTAATCTTTAATTTTAGGCTTTAATAAATCTTTAAATCACTACTGTTGTTACACTAGCCGCAGCTGCAATGGCCTTTCTGTGATCTCTGCACAATAAAATAAACCTGTCACAAAACTTGGGCAGTGGTGGAGAAATGTTGCGGAGGCCTGTGGAGTGGTGGCGCAACTGTGGAGGAATGGTGAAAAATGTGGTGGAAGCAGAGAAATAATGCATTAGCGTAAAGCCCAAAGTCTTAAGGTTTGGGCAATTTACAAAGAAATTTATGAAAATACCATGAAATGAGGCTTGATGTGGGACCCGGTCATGGGCGGAGGGAGATTATATTTGGACCGTCGATCTCAGGAGGAGATCGACGGTGGAGGTTAAAAGATGAGGTTAACAGAGGCTCCGATGAAGAAAGGTGGATGAAAAGAACGATGCGATGTGGACTGTTGATCGGCTTAGATGGAAGGTTGTGATTGCATCAGGAGATCACAATCGGGGGAAACAAGGGGTGACACACTTTAAAGTTCCGATGGCGATGGAGCGATTCAACGCCAACCGTTGGATCGTGAAGAGGATCAACGGTGGAGATCCAATCGGAAGGGAAGACAGGCGGGGTAACGAGCAAGGAGCGATGAGATCTAAACCATTGGATCACACAGGACGGATGGCTCAGATTCAATCGGGGGATTGCAATCGGGGATGACAGAGGGTGGCACCTTTATGAACTCCCGACTGGCGATATCACGATGTAGCGATAGCCGTTGGATCTGGCGGGGAGATTGATGGTTGATACTCCATTAGGGAGGTAAATAGGAAGAAGCGATGGGTGCGATGCAGAATGAGCACCGACCGTCGGATCTTGTAAATATCGACAGCTCAGAACACACCCGCGGTCTATAGAACACAAGACCATCGCATCAGGGATTTTGATCTCGACAAAGAAAATTCGTCATCGAACATCTTCCGATTCTGATTAGTGCCCTTTGAATTAGCGTTGGGCTTTATGGAGGGGAAGTGGTTAAGGGGTTGTACGAAAGGGGCTAAGCCTGCATATATGGAAAAGAGTGATTTTGGCCCAATTTTAATGCTTTTTAAGGCCAGGAAAGGGATTCGGTAAAGGGAATAGGGGGTTTTACGCCAAACAAAGGTAATTTAAAAGGCTTAAAAGGGGATTTGGGATGATTTAAAGGGTGAGTGGGGAATTTAGAAGGGGAAGAAGAATGATGAAAACAGAGGCTTAGAGGGAATGAAATAAGAGGGAAAAGGAGGCCTTTTGGGCATTCTTCTTCACAACAGAGAGGCTTTTCTCATGGAAACAACAGTGAGGATTTAGTAAAGGATAAAGGCACAAGTAGGCTTCAAGGATGATGTGTTTTCATAGGAAATGCATTCCTTGAAGGCTCAACCAACATTTTAGCCCCCTGTTTTCTTGCCAAAAAATTCATAGAGGGCTAACAAGACCGAATGGGAGTTTATGGTATGCAAATGTGCCCCAAGGACAGATGAAGGCAGTTTTATGCTAGTCGTCTTTTTTAATTGCAATCTATTTATAACCCGAGAATCCATCCATGAAGGAAAAATATTCGCATCTGGCACAATCGTCGAGAATCTGATCTATGAACGATGTAGGATAATTGTCTTTGGGACAAGCAGCATTCAGATCGCAATAGTCAACACAAAATCGAATTTTGCCTTGTTTTTTATCGACGGGAACCGGATTGGAAACCCATTCCGTCAAAGGAATGAGATAGATGAAACTAGCGTTTAAAATTTTTTCTACCTCAATTTTGATGGCAGCTACTTTGCGTGGGTGGACAGGTCTGAGTCACTGCCGAACCGGTTTGGCATTATCATAAATCTTGATTTTGTGCTCGACTATAGATGGGTCTATGCCGGGAATTTCATCATAAGACCAAGCAAACACATCGCGGAATTCTTTGAAAAGGGATGTGAAGCATGCAATTTTCTCAGGATTGCAATCGGCTCCAATCTGAATATTGTCCACGATACCCATTTTGATCGAGATATCAATGAGAATTGTATTAGAAACATTACCCATGTCCCCTTTTGAATCAATAGTTTGAACAATCGTGTAAGCGGGGGGAACCATCTCAGGTGGGTCAAAGGATGGGATTTCAGTTTTTATCACGTTCGAGTCAATCATCGAAGCGCGATGGTGAAACTCTCCCCAAGATCGTTCTTCTAAAGACAATATCTCTCGAATATCTTCGTTTGTAGGCAAGAATTCATTGAGGAGATCCTTAGAGAGAACTGTGATGGGAGGGAGGTTTGTACCTTTGGTCAAAACCATAGTAGTGGAGGGTTCAGATGTGATTTGGATGGCTTGGTAAGCCAACTCGGTCGGTGAGAGCGACATCTGATCTCCGTAGGAATCAATGTCTGAAGGTGTCGGGATGATCCATGGGTCGATATAGCCATCCAAAGTGGTGGATATCATTGCAACCATGTTTGGGATCTGTGGCGGTGGGAGAGGAAAACAACCCAGTAGGGAAGATGCCTTCAGAAGACCGGTACCGATACTGACATAAGAGTCAGAAAAGCCTCCTATTAGGGGTACAGTGCTACTTGGTAACGTGGTATAATCAGGGGTGCAGAAGGATAATAGATCCAATGTGACTATTTTCCCATCCAATGGAAATAGGATGAGTCGGAAGACCGCAGAAACAATGGCGGTCATGGCATAAGACCAACTGCGACCAAACAATAGATTATAGTCAAGATGGCGTTCTACGACTTCAACGTCCACGTTTACCGTTTTCCCACTCAGAGTGATGGGAAAGCTAGCAAGGTATATTTTTGGGAGGAACGTGTGACCATCAAAAGCTTTGAGTGAATTTAACGGCGGTGTTAAGGTAGGAGAACCTAAATTGAGCCAGCAAGCTTGTGACATAACGCAGGTCGAAGCACCTTCGTCTATGACAGTGCGATGGATTGGTCTCCCTTTCGACACAACTTGCACCTAGAATGCGAGTTGGTGTGAGAGGCGAGGTTTAGATTTTTCCATATCAAAGATAGCTAGCATGGAATCCTGGGGGTCTATTCCACCAATGGCCAAAAGCAAGGCTTTCCTTTGTGCTGGACAGGTTTGTAATACTTCGAGATCAGACATAGCTGACGGTGCCTGCACCAAATCTTCTACAATATTGTAGTTTTGGGCTGCACGTGCAAAGGTGTTATGCCAGGGATGGGAGTTAGTTCATTAGCCTTATATATATTCCTGGGGCTAAAAGGCAAGTAATAAGTAAAGGTAGGGTTAAAGTAGGCATGGTAGATGGATGAGTCAATGAGTTATTGTGAATAGATCTGACTGACCCTCAATGCAAAAGTAATGTTTTCATTTGACTTTGTATGGGAAGGAGACTGATGAATCATATATCAAGGAAAGTAATTGGAGAATTTTGGAGACTTTAAGGGAGACTGATGGAGACTAATACTAAGACTTTAAGGGAGACTTATACTAATGGGGAAGGATACTTATACAGATAGGGATTACTTCATATTTGTATGATTGGATACGCCTACTCTACCACATAATCATAATCTTACATGGCCCTTCCTATTGGACTATTTTATGCGCAGAGAATGGTAGGCGGTCGATAGTACGCCTCCCCTATTTAGTGAAAGTTGAAGGGGTTAGCGCGGAAGCTAACCGCTCCCCTATTTCTCATTCTACAGGGTTTCGTTGCAGGGGTTCACTCCCTTCAATTGATCAACAACATCGAATTAGATGAATTTGTTGTAATATTGTCCAACCACAACACTTTGTGCTGCAACGAATGCGAAGTCGGTGGAAGGGGATCCCATAATGGGGAGCTTCAAGCTTGACTTAGATCAGAAGATAGCTCTAGGATAACTTAAGGGAGTGTCCAATCACAAAGGGAGAAGGGAAACCTTATTGGATTTATTTGATCTGATCTATACGCGATCTTTCACACCCATACTCCAATACTATAGTCAGAATATTTCACTCGGATTTACACTTTCACATACCCCTTATCTAGTCACCTTATTTAACATGATTCCCCATACGCACATTCTACTATATTCCTTCGCGTGCACTCCCCCTTCCTAGTCTATTTTAAGGATAGGGTTACCACGATTCGGTCAAGACTTCAGACTATGCTTCACCTGTGGTGGTGGAAGAATTCCTAGGGGTGAGCTCAGCTTCGTTTGTGAGAAGGAATTTACACCTATAGAAACTTACACCTCTTGATAACCAGATTAGACCCATACCACTCTCATAGAAAAGAAACTCTCGGCTGGGCATCTTCTCTTCAACCTCTCAATGCTAACCGAGATCCCATCCATTCATATCCTGGCAATGTTGTTTGGCTGGGCATCTCCTAGCAATGTCTGAAGGCCCATCCAAAGAGGCTCTATGTTGTCCTTACATCCGATCATCCAATGCTAGTAATCGTAAAGTCAACACCAATTCAGTGCCTAAAGTTCGGCAGGCTCACCCTACCGGGCATCTTCCTTTAGTTATTCAAGTTGATGGCGGTGGTCGAGTCATGTTGTAGCATGATGGCGGCTTTTGGGGCCCCTCCCCCAAAAGAGAGTTGTTGATGGCGGCCCTCAGTACCTCGGTCGAGTCCCTCCGAGCCTCACCCATATGAATCGATGAGTCCCTACTGGGCCTCTCCCTCGACCTCCTTAGCCGAGCCCCTAACGAGCCTTTATTCAAGCCCCCTACCAATTCCTAACCATATGAATGGTTAGCATTAACACCCTATCCTCGCACGTCGATGGTGGCCTTTTAGTTCTTCAAGTTGATGGCGGCTTTTGGGGAAGTTGAAGTGTCCCTTTGGGGGGATGAATCACAGGGTCAGTAGTAGGCCGTTCAATATGCAAATCGTTGGGCAGCAGTGGATTTGAACTAGTACCAGGTTCTCGAGCATCTATGGTAGGATTTCCATAAAGCTTGGCTCGTGTTTGAAGTTCAACACTCTCAATGCCATAAATGGCAGATGGTCCTTCGTCGGAAGGATGTGAGCCACCATTGCCTCGTTGATGGGGTTGTGGCGGATTTTCAACCATGTGTTGATGTTGCTGCTGTTGATTAGGGAAAGGATTATGAAGAATGGCATGTGTTTTCCCAGAATCCTTGTTTGCAATAAAATCGGTGCATTCCTACAACCGAGAACATTTGTATGTCAAATGGTCCTCCGCACAAATCTTGTAAGGAAATTTCACGGGTTTATCCTTCCCTTTGTCATTTTTTGTAGTTTTTTTCTGATTAGGGTTATTTTGATTGTCCGACTGCTCTTCCGAAGAAGATGTATTTTTCTTGTTCTTCTTATTTTTCCCACTAGTATTTTGTGAAGTTTGCACAGAATTTACCTCAGCGGTAGGAAGAGTAGTCATTTGGTGAGGGGCGGTGGCAGCCGAAGATGGCTGGGAGGCTTTCCCTTGAGACTGTTTTGTGGCTACACCAGAGATCGTGCCAATGAGACCGTCGGCATGAGCTCCGGTTTTCTGAGTAGCCGGAGGATTTGGGTTACCAGGGGCATTGGGGAGCAAATCATATAGTGTGCTAGATTGTGAATAGATTAAATCCAAATGTTGGGCACGACGAATGCATTGATCTTCTGGAACCGCACTGGAAAGGCCAATGTCTTTAGAGATGTGGGGTAAGAGATACTTACAAAACCAATTAGCTAAGAGATGATCCAGGATTGGCGCTTTGACTAGCCTCCTCCTACGTCTCCATTCATGAATGTGATCAGAGATGTGGGTGTTGGTGTCTTGGCGCAACGAGGTTAACAGTTTCGTTCTGGTTTCAAATCTGATTGGTAGTTGGAAGTTCTTTAGAAACTCCGTCTCTAAAGCGTCAAAAGTGTTGATGACAGCGCATGGCAATTCAATATACCACTTGGCAGCATTGCCTGTAAGGGTGCGGGGAAACAGTCGAAGCCGGACACTATCATCCACCATGGAATTGGATATAGACCATAGATGAAAGGTAGTGATGTGTGCGGCTGGGTCGTCCCCTTGTTTCCCGTCGAACTTTGGGATGTCAGAAGGAATCTTGTGTGGTACTGGAGGCCAGAGCGGGTTGTGATTGATGGGATCATTAGTCAGTTTATGGATGTCGGGGATGTCCAGAGCTGCCAAAAATGGCAGTTGTGGATTTTCCCCCGAATCTAACCAAGGAAGTATGGGCTAACTACTTATACCATAGGGTCCACCCATCAATGTGTTACCAGGAGGATAAGTAGGACTTTGATAAAAATTTCCTATAGGTGGAGGGGTAGGGACATATGGTTGCTGTCCATAGGGCATATTGTATTGCGGGGCGAACGGTTGGTTGCCCCCAGTATAAAAGTGCCCTCCCATTCCAGATGGAGGTTGGGGTGGGTTAGTCCATATGGATGCAATAGATTTTCCTAGAGGCATGCTACTACTTGCATAGTTTGGTAACGGCATAGACCCTACACCTATATTTGAACCACTTAAGGGAATAGTATTGACAATAGGTTGTCCCGTTTTTCCTAAGGATTGCAGGGGAAGTGAAATGTTCCCTACTACCTATGTGCTGGTGACACTGCCCCCTGGTATAGTGGCCAAGGGGTTTGAATTCAACAAAGGGTTCCAACCAAAATAGTTTCTAAAAGGAACCGAAGTAGTCACACTCATGGGAGGAGCAACCATGGGTCCCAACCTGGTCACGGTAGGAGTAGAACCCGAAGGATTCGGTGAGCTACTGATAGTTGTGATGAATGTAGGGTTGGGATTAGGTATATGTTGACTACTGGGGTTACCAAGTGATGGCATAGAACTGACAACCGGCGGGGAGGATGGTGGCGAACCTATAATGGTTGCCATTGGCATCGACCCTGTGGATGTCGGTGGTGAAATGGATGTTTGTACGGCCGAAGACATATCTTGGTGTGGTGTAATATGAACTATCACAGGCCCCAAAGGATCAGTGAGTGGAGGATTGTAATGAGGTACAACCCCTTCCATGAAAGGGTCCTCTGGAAATTCCGTATGATATGAGGCTATGTGAAAATCAGGATTTGTCAATGGAGACTGCTCTTCCGCAGAAGGCACGGGTTCACCAAGGTTCAGTTCTTCCTCAATAGTTATAGGAGGTAGACCTTGCTGTCTTCGAGACAGACGGCGTGGGTCAGATGACGCCACGGTGACCTATTTATTTTTAACAAATTTTAATAAATTGTGATGTATTATAAAGTCTCAATGACAGAAACCAAACACCTATAAAAGAAAAAAGGACTCTCTAAAATCAATTATCAAGCAGCCAGAATAGGTTGCCCTGTCTGAGTACTACCGTTTTCTGGTGATGAAATCTAGTATCACAATATTATACAAAGAGGGTTGGTCGAAAGTACAGTTACAGTCACTCTAGAGCTTCGCTCGAACCTCAGAAAATAGGTGTAAGCACTCTCATGAAGACGAGTACCCTCCTAAAGACCGAAGACAGAGTGGGTTCATCTGTTTCAGGTACCAGGACAGCCCGTCCCAGTCACCTTGTGTAAGTCCCTAAAAAGTATGGCCACTAAATATACCTCAAATCACAAACATCATCAGGGGGGTTCACGGTCAAGGAAAACATGCTATATGGGCAGAATACCTAGATCCCTGATCTAGTTTCAACATCCCCGAAGGGAACCCCAATATATAACACACGCACCAGATGTAGTTGAAGGCGGGCTACCTTCTTGTGCACCCAAGTGTTGTCTTGCGTTGAGCTCCGGTAAAGGAACGGTCCCAATAATATGAGTGGAGTAGGATTTCTCTCGTTAATGACTCTAGTTTCAAGTTTTGAGATCTTGGGTGATTTTATCACTTTCCTAACCCAAGATCCAAGCCTGAACTACTGTGTGTGTGAGCTCAAAAAAGAGTAATGTGATTTATTTTATTATCTCTTAATTCTTAGTGTACTTGATTATTAGTCTTGCGGAGGGGGAGTGGATGTATGAAATGTAATGAGACTCTGACTTAAGAAACCATGCAAAATATTCTCTAAATATTCAATTCGATGAAGAGTATTTCTACAAGGAGAGGTTTCTTTTCAACATCCATGCACTAACATTCAAATAGCACAGTTAAACTTTAAAGATTCAGACTTATATCTACCTCTTTTTAATAGTCTATTAACTGAAATTTTCAGAATTAACTCAGCTAGATGCAGAAAAACTAAAAAAAAAAAATCTTCTCTAAAAAGTAAAATGATTTTGACACTAACTTTTCAAACAATGGCAAACAAACAGAAATTCTATCTTAGTAAACAAGCACAGGGATTCAGTCAAGGAGAGATACTGATGGCCAAAAAACTCTGCAACCAAAACACAATCACACTAGTGAACAACAAATTTTGGCTGAGTAACGCACTGTCTCTGAGTAAAGACAACATTAATCCAAAGACTAACGCACTGTATTTAAGCAGAGGTAGCATTATAATGCATTGGAAAACCCACAGAGGTAGCGTTAGCCAAGGTAAAGTTCTTCAGATGGTCAAACAGAAACAGGATTGAACTCTGCGAGCTTTTGAAATGTCTACTGGGCATAAATAATGGTCGAAGGGTATGTGAAAAGAGGAAAGAAGAAAGGAGGAAATGAATAGTCCAGAAACTATGGGGAAACTCCCCAGCGGAGTCGCCAATTCTGCTATTGGGTAAAATCCTTGGGTTGCTGGTTATCGTATATCCCTCTCAGGGATTTCCAGTGCCCAAGACAGACAGTAAGATTAGCTGTATAGTTCACAAAGATGGCATATAAATGTTCATATTAACTTAAAACAAATTGATAGAATAAGATATAAGATTACCTCTTTAACAATATTTGAGTCCCTTGGAGAGCATTAGGCAGCAAAGCAGATGTTCTCCTTCACCAGCTCCAAATATTGGCCCTGCAATCAATTAAAGAACTCGTGTAATTTCTAACATAACATACATTTCCTATCAATTAAGCTAATATATAATAAACATTTAAACGATGCCCATCTAAGCCATTCATCTCATGCTATATAAGTGATTAAATAATAATGACAATATCAATGCATAGAATGGAAAAAACAGATACAGTTCTATTGATTTATAAAAAGGAGGATTACAACCGTCAGTTGTACCAAGCCCTCCTCAGCCTTCCAATCTCTGTATCTCACAAAGTGGTGATGTCTTGGTCAAAAATTTCTCAATGAACCTCTTTGACCTTTGACCTTCACACTACAACAGTGATCTCTACTTCACAAGTATTCAAAAACTTTGACAATCCTTCGACCTTGAACCAAGAGCCTTCAACTCCATTTTATATGAGATGGAGAGAGCAATCATTTCCCTTCTCTTTCCACCAGTTTTGAATAGAAAAAACCAAGATGTTTCCCAAACCTCCATGATTTTGCCTTCTTTGAGAGTTCAGTTGTTTATGGCAATGCCCAATAAGAGATTAGTGCTTTGCAGTTTCCTTTTTGTACTGACTCTCTTGTGAGAAAAAGTTGGAGATTCAAATCATTCTCCGTGGATTTTTCCCGTTTCAAACTTAAAACATGGGAAACACTACCCTCTAGTGTAAACAAAGCGTTTTCCTAGCCACTAACGCGGCCCATTCACTGATCAGTTGCGTTATAACGCTCTTTTGTTGTTATAGTGAGGCGTTACCTTGGCAGAAATAGGTTTAATTTAGGTCTTTGTATTCCTTCCATATTTATCTTCTCCTCTGAGATGATGAGGAGGTATTTTGACCTGTAACACCTAGCCCCTGGCCTTGCAGCTGCGCGGGAAGATTCTTCAAACTCTGCCTTTTCTATGATCTATTGAATATAAGTTTTTCTCCCCAAATCTGGTCTTCCCCTCTTTGGGGCTCTCGTTACGCCCCTCTTATTTGGTTCTTTGTTCATACAAAAATTGGTGTAATGAAGGGTCTGTGTATGAACCTACAATGCTTCAATCCTGGAGTAAGGTGTCAGAAGACCATTCCTTCCCCAAGATAAAAGAATTCAAAAGAGAAAGACATCGAAACAAAAAGTTAGGGTTTCAGGCCCAAAGCAGGGTATCAAAAACTCCTCCCTCCCTGGGACAAGAACCAAAACCACGCAACCCACAAAAATACCTAATACTGCCAGATCTGAAGCAGGGTGTCAAAAGAATCCTCCCTCCCCAAGACAAGAATATGCCCCAAAACTCAAAGCAAAAACAGAAATAAACAAACCAAAATCAAAACCTATGCTCAAGACCTGAAGTAGAGTGAGGAAACTCGTTCTCTCCCAAGGACGAGAGATTGACCCTCTGGTTGGTCTGAATCGTCATTTGCACCTTGTTATCCTCCCCGGAAATGGCGCCAAAATGTTAGTGTTCAGGTAGGGATGATTTATCCACCCTAATCCGACATTAATTTTATCAATCCGGGAACGTATCCTTTCAAGGCAATGTGCAAGGTATATGCAGGAACAAACACACAGTCCATTCAACCAAGGGTTTATGGTTAAAATTAAAAACATTACCATGAAGTAAAATCAAATGTTGAACATTCAAAATAATCTTTAACAGTAAGGAATAATAGCAACAACTATAACAAGAAATAATCCACGCATATACACAGAGGCAACACCTGATCAGAAGAGCGGGCCCAGCTCTTTGATCAGGGTTGTGTTGCTCACGAAACGCTTTAGAATAGCAAAACCAACTGTATTTTATTTATCTATAAAATGTGATTACAATCTCCTTTCGGGAACCCCCAATTATAGGAACAATGTCCATTTTATACACAGTACAAGGGAATAAAAGATTTCCCTGAAACATGATAACCACGCATTTAGAAATGGACTTTGGTTGGAACAGCATGAACAGCAGATATCCTGGATAAAGCAAGGGCCAAGAACAGGCCCATGGAATTGTGATTCCAGCTGTGCGATCCCCCTTTAGCTAGCCGTTACAAATTATGTTGCAAATTTCTGGAGCAAGGGTTCATGTTTTCCAATATGCATTCAAACACAGATCTTAGTTCCGCAATTAGGTAAAACTCCACGAATTTACTTCATTAATTAAAATATTCTAATTGGACAAGTCAGGAGTATTTACCTCATGAATTTAACATGGAAAATGTAGGTAATTAAACAAAAAGGGTCAGAAAGGATGGCAAAAATGGGCAGAGAGATAGCTAGATTCGGTGCCCAACAACTGTCATGATCATTTGTTACCTTGAAGTTTATTCCCATTAGGTAAGGTCGACATTTCTTTAGTGCATGTAGTATTGCCAACATTTCCTTCTCCTAAATAGATTTCTGTAAATACTTTCCTTTTATTGGATGACTTTCGAAAGCAATGGGTCTTCCTTGTTGCATTAAAGCAACACCAATTCCATTTCCTGAGGCATCACATTCCACAATAAAGGTTTTTGTGAAGTCTGGCATAGCTAAGACTGGTGCTAGGCACATTGAATCTTTAAGATGTTCAAAGGCCTTAGTTTCTTCAGGAGTCCATGAAAATTCATCTTTCTTCAATAATGTTGTTAGAGGTGCTACTATTCTCCAATAATTCTTAACAAACTTGCGAAAAGACCGTGTTAACCGGAGAAATTATTACAACTACTTTATGGTTGTGGGGACTTTCCATTCCTTAATGGCTTTAATTTTGTTATGGTCTACCTTAACACCCTCCTGAGATACAATATGACCTAGATATTCCACCTCCTGTACTCCAAAGTAACATTTGGAGGTTTTTGCATATAGTTGTTTCTCCTCCAATATTTTGAGCACCCTGTCAACATGTTGAACATGATCCTTCCAAGACATGTTGTAGATTAGTATATCATCAAAAAATACTAACACAAATTCTCTAAGGAAGGGTTTAAAAACTTAATTCATCAACCCTTGAAATGTACAGGGTGCATTGGTAAGGCCAAAAGACATGACCAAAAATTCATAACGACCCTCATGAGTTTGAAATGTTGTTTTCAAAATATCTTAACTCTTCATTCTAATTTGATGATATCCTGAATGAAGATCCAACTTGGTAAAATAAATTTCTCCATGTAATTCATCCAATTATTCATCAATCACAAGAATCAGAAACTTATCTTTAATAGTGAGCTTATTGAGCTCCAATAATCTGGACACATGTGCCATGATCCATCCTTCTTGTGCACCAATAATAGTGGAGCAGCGAAATAAATTTGACTAGGTTTAATTATACCAGCCTCTAACATTTCTGCAAGCATACGTTCAATTTCGCTCTTTTGGACATAAGTATATATGTAAGGCCTGATGTTCGGAGGAACACTTCCTGGAATCAAATGAATAGCATGATCATGATGACGAATAGGTGAGAGTCCTTTGGGAGTTTCAAACACCTTGGAATGATTTTCCAGTACTTTTTGGAGATCTGGAGAAATACATGATTTTGATGTTGGAACTTCTAGTGAGCATAATTGTGAAATTACTCCTTGTTTTTATTTCTTCAAAATATTTGTCATGACATTAGAGATTATTATCTTTCCTAACTTCCCTGTGATACACCGTAATTCAAATTCCCTTCCTTCCTAAAAAATTTCAAGAAAAGTTCTTGAAAATTAAAGCTACTGCCCCCAAATATTAACCATTGTACTCCTAGTACAACATCAGCACCTCCCATTGGAATGGAAAGCATTGGAATATTCAATACATATTCCCCCATGGTTAGCTTGATATTATGGCATTTTCCAGAGAAATTTATAGTCCCTCCATTTACAACCATCACTTGACACTTTGGTGCTGGGTATAGGAAGCAATTCAATTCCTTGGCTACCTTACAATGAATAAAATTATGTGTACTACCTGAATCAATCAACACTATTACTTTTTGTTCTTGATAATTCCTTCTATATTGAGAGTTTGAGGAGTGGTAATTCCTGCCAATGCATTACAGGAGATGGTCAGACTCATTTCTTCTTTCTATAGGGTTGGTTCCTAGTGTATATCCTCTTCTTTTGAAGTATCTTGTTCATTTTCTTCATCCTCTTCACAATCTATGTAAAATAATTTCTTCTCGGCACACTTATGAACTTTAGTGTATTTTCTTTGACAATTGTAGAAAATCCCTTTTTGTAATTTTTCTTCCAATTGTTGTGTTGTCAACCTTGTAGGTTATGGAAGTCTAGGAGTAGCAACACTTCCATCTTTATAGATGTTAGTGGCAGGCTTCCTTGTCGCCATAAATTTACTTTCAATTTTGCTTGCCAACCTGAATGCCTTCTCCAATGAATCAGGTTCCCAAAGGCGAACCTCATGTTGGATGTTATCCTTAAAAGTCCCTATGAAGACATCAATCCTGTGTTCCTCTAGAATATCAGTTACCCTTATATTCAATTTTTGGAAGTCCTCAATGTGCTCCACCATTGAACCCTTTTTTTTGAGATTTATCAATTGGTTAAATAAGGTGTTTCTCTTTGTATCCTCATAATGTGCTATCATTTCCTCCGTAAAAATTGACCAAGTGACAATTTCTTAACGAGATCAAAGCCATTGATACCATACAAATGTTTTTTGTTCTAAATGTAAACTTTTAATGCGTACCTTTTGTGTGTTTTGCACATTATGGAGATCAAAATATTTCTCCATCTGTAGTATCCATGTTATGGGATCCTTGCCATCAAACTTCCTCATATCCATCTTTGGAGTATGGTGGGTCTTCAATCCAAAATTAGAGTTGATGAAATCATGATTAAAATTTATTCTGTTCTCATAATGAGTTTCCTATACTACCTTTTCGCCATTAGGAATCATTTCTTGTATCAACTTTGTCAAACCTTCCATGTATGCTTTTATATAATTCTTCATGTCTTCCATGTTAGCTTCCATGCCATCCTTCTTAGCTTCCATGCCATCCATATTAGCTTCCATTCCTTTCTTCAACCCATCCATATTAGCTTAGACACATTTCTTCAAACCATCCATCTTGGCTTCCATGCCTTTCTTCAAAACTTCCATTTCATTTTTTGTTGCTCTTTGCGAGAGAGAAATTTGGTGCACTTACTCTTGTAATTTTGATATATCATGTTGCACTTATTCCTCTTCATGATTCATAGTATAGCCTTATGAGGGCTTAATGGGTGTTGAATTATTTTTAGGGGGCATTTTAGAACCCAATACTGATATCTATGCTTCAATATGCCCTTCAAATCACTTCAAACTAATTTTTCAAACAAGAATTATGCAATTTGAAAAAAAAATACACACCTTTTTCTTTCTTTTGAGGAGATCGATATTGAAACTGATGTATCTCTGTAATTTTGGATCCTCAAGATTTAATATTCAGTCCTGTAATATCCCTCTGATTCTTCTTTCCAATGTCATAGGTTTGACCTGATTTGGATTCTTCAAGAAAAATTTATTCCCAATCTCCCACAATGACCTAAATATGGACTGGTTCAGCAGAGCTAACTTGTATGGCGTGCCACGTGTCATTGTTTCCTCCTTCGGTTCTGAAATTGATACACATTAAAATAAATTCCACGTTATTTCAGCCATGTTTTACAGAATTCCAATCCGATGCTCATAGAGAGAGTTATAATGATTTCACCAAGGTCACCTATTTTAGATGAAATTTGGGATCCTGAAAAAAACCCTAACTTCCACAAATCATATCTCTGAAAATATTGAAAACCAAGATCTGAAATTTTTACTCAAACTTCCTTAGGATTATATGCAAATGTATTGTTTGTTTCAACGTCTGAACCTTCTTAGAAAAATGTTATAGTGAAAATTCCATGATGACCTGTTTGAAGCAGCGAAACCCTAGAATCTAAAGCTCTGATACCAAATGTTATGAAACCAGCTCCAAAAATAGAAGAAAAGAGAGATCAACGCCTTAGAAATTAGCCACTTCGAAGGGGGAACCTCATTTACATTACATAAATAAAAAATTCTTGGATGATTCAAATGAAAAAACCTCCTTTCTATATATAGGAGTCCATGGGTTCACAATATAATCCTAACCAACCTAACAATAATAATTTAAGGGCCAACAATAACAATAGTGGGGTTTTATGGGCACAATAATAAAAATATGGGGACTACAGGGGTACAACAAGAACAATAAGGGGGCTACACTACAACAATAAGGGAATACTCTAGTAACATAAGGAGCTAACATATATACTCACCACCGTTGTCCCTCCTTAGAGAATTCACCTTCTTCCCTATATCTTGCTCTACCGGTGCTTTTAACTCACAAAACTTGGAGAACGTTTGATCTTTTTTCTGCAGAAAGAAGATACAGCACTTTCTAGAAAATCATCGATAAAAATCACATAATACTTGTGCTTTGTTGTGGAAGTTGTAGAGAATGGTCCACACATGTTTGATTGAACTCTCTCAAGGATTGGCTTTGCTCGGTTCTCCTTCTCAAGAAAGGTGGCCTTAGTATACTTCCCAATGGTACATCCCTTGCATGGTTCTATATATGAAAGAGTACCCTTTGGATGATCCAGGTGGATATCGGTGGCCTCCCACCTATTCCATTTGGACCTGCGACATCAATTCTTGCAGCTTTTCACTTCCAGCAGCTTACTATTTTTAGTAGGTTTTTGGGTCTTGCACGATCGAAGCCATTTTGGGGCATTAATGATCTAGGTGGATATTGGTGGTCGCCCACCTATTCCATTTGAACCCCCACCATCAGTTCTTTCTGTTTTCAAGTTTCAACACAACTTACTATTTTTAGCAGTTTTTCGAGTCTTGAACTTTCGAAGCCGTTTTGAGGCCCTAAACGACGTTTGGGCCTCTGAACTGTGCTACATTGAGGCTCGAAGGCCCATTACAGACATAATGGAAAATAGATGAGCTAGGGTACTGGCAGTGTATCCCTGAGAAGAGATGTGACGGATGCTAGCCCTTGAATTGTGTTATAATGAGGCTTGAGGGCCTATTTATTGTTGAAAAACAATGTAGAATCCGAAACGTCCAAAAACCTAACACTAGGAGATGAAGCACCAAAATTGTGGGCCCCATTTGGGTAAATTGGTGTTTCAAATTCCTGGGGATGTAGCTTTGGCATCCGATCTCCGTTGGACGCGCTCAATATCTCGTTAGAAATATTTATCCGAGGAGTACAACTTTTGGTGCAAGAAAGAAGATCTTGATCACTCTCGGTTTTCCAAAAAAATGTCGTTTAGGGCCTCAAAATGGCTCTGGAAGTTCAGGACCTAAAAAAATGCTAAAAATAGTAAATTTTGTTGAAACTTGAAAATGGAAAGAATTGATGGAGGGGGTTCAAATGGAATAGGTGGGCAGCCACCAATATCCACTTGGATCATTAATGCCCCAAAATTGCTTCGGTCGTGCAGGACTTGAAAACCTACCAAAAATAGTAAGCTGCTGGAAGTGAAGAGCTGCAAGAATTGATGTCGCGGGTCCAAATCGAATAGGTGGGTGGCCACTGATATCCACCGGTGTTGGGAAAAATACTGAGAGGGGGGGTGAATCCGTATTTAGATCTGACTGAAAAATTATGCATTTAATTCTTTACTTAGATTATTGCATCATTCATTCATCAGAAGTTTAGTAAGCAGTAAGCATGTTCAGTAATAACATAATAAGCCATCACACATAAGAAAAACACATGAACACCAGTATTTAAGGTGGAAACCCAATTTGGGAGAAAACCACCTCTGTTGTCGTCTTTGTCTTCAATATTTATTATAAAGAAAACTTCTTACAATTTTTGTGTAGGCGTAGACTTATACCAGCACACAGGCACCCACCTGCAGAAGGCTACAACCTTCTCTCATTCTCCAGTCACTACTGGAAGGGAGCTCCAACCCCCCTGATTTTGACAGCACCTTGTACTGGCAGAAAGCTCCACTTTCATGCAGAAGACTTCAACCCTCAGATCCACCAAATTTCTTCAATTTCTTCATCATACTTACGTCAGGTCTTCATTATTTATTTGTAGATCTTCCTAGAGATTCATCATTTCTAGATCTAGAGATCTTGATCCTTCATCAAATCCATAGGTGCATCATAGATTCAGCTTTTTCAGAAAACAGAGTTCAATCATGCAGAGATTTATTCATTAACAACCCCTCCGCCTACACCCGTTGTACTATAATCCTCTTATCCTTATATATTTTTTGCCTTTATTAAAACCATGAGTCAAAACCACCCAACTGCTGATGGTATTCCTGGACAGGATCAATTAGATAATCCAACGGGGTCTACCCAAGCCCCAAACAATTTCTTATTGTTCTATTTTATTGATTTTGCAATTAGATAATTAATCTAAGGCTTTTTAATATCTCAATCTGAGATTGAGATATTAATCAAATTCCTCCTTTAGTTACGAACTCCACAAGACATATATATAATGACCCCTGGTTTATGTGTTCATGAGATCAATCGCATATATTAACCCATGTACATTTCATCACATGTTTTATATTTCGCCAACTTCACATATTCAACATCCTTTATTAACCCCGCAAACCTTAGATTAATTAATATAATTTAAGCTGGGCCCACATATATAATCAATGACCCAATCACATACTCGCATCGTACCGTGGTTATCCATCGTTCTCCTTCCTCATACGACCACCATCCGATGGCTCCCTTCCAGATCGACGATGCACAACAATATCACGCGGCATCCTTGGTCGGACATTAACGCGTGATGACACGTAGTGGAGGCGGTTTTCAAAAGTCGCTCGGGGACATGCATCGGTCGATCTATGGAATTGCTCCCCCCTCCTCAATTACCGCTTTCACTGCAAAGGTGGTGCGATAAAATCCACTTTCAGCCTTAAACCACATTCACTGTTCATTCACAAGGTTCCGCCCCTCTACTCCAGGTTCCATCAACATACTTTCACCAATTCGTTTCTCCGCGTTATTAGCTCATATAACCATAATTACTATTATACAGCTCCGATGAAATCCTTACGAACTGTTTGACTCAGTTCTATGTGTGCATTTGATCCACCATTCGGAATATGAATAAACACCTTACTCCATAATACAGAGGGTTATCACGCATTGATTCATTGTCCACTAGTTGGGATACATAGTCGACCGTAATAACATTGGTACCTCTAACTATATACATAGCACCATCAAACCCAACACCAGGTTTCTTAACTATCACGGATTTCAATTATTCGTCTTCAGGATGCATATATAAACACCGAAATTATTCAAGAAAAGTAGATATACATTCAGTCTTATATTCTTCTTGTATAGAACTACTGATGGATTTCTGAGTTCTTCATACAGTCAGTATCTGCATCCTTTGTCAGAGAGTTGCCATCAAGGACAATCAATTCAATATAATAGGATACCAAAAACATATTGCCAACAATATCCCCCTTTGGACTTGATGGCAACCATGACTAGAAAAAAATTCAGCAATATTCTCCCCCTTTGAAATCAAGGGCAAAGGATAGATCAGAATCCTTTGTACCGACAATACCATGCTCCCCCTGATATCATGCTGCATATTCAAACACAATATTCAATGAAGGAACAGAAATGACTTATACACTCAAGATCAAAGATTCTCAAGCATGAGATCAGATTACAACAAATAATTAGAATGCCAACAATGCATCCTTGCCACATGACCAATGCTCCCCCTTAGCCTGTGCATCCTGAACACCTTCAATAGGAGTGTATCCAATTTAATCTTCTGAATTTAAGCAGGTCTGATCATCTGCATGGCAGAGACTACTCCCAGTTTCTGTTTGAGATATTCAAACGCTTCCCTAGGTAGAGGTTTGGTAAATATATTAGCAACTTGTTCTTTGGAGGGAACATACTCCAATTTCACCTTTTGTTCAAGCACTTGTTCACGTAAGAAGTGATATTTGATGGGAATGTGCTTGGTCTTGGAATGCATAACAGGATTCTTTGAGATACTGATGGCACTTGTATTATCACACATAATGGAGATAAGAGGTGAACATTTGATTTGAATGTCTTGTAAGGTTTGCATCATCCAAAGAAGTTGAGTGCAACATGATGCTGCAGCCACATATTCTGCTTCTGCTGTAGATAAGGCAATAGAGCTTTGCTTCTTGTTGAACCAAGATACTAACCGGGGCCCCATATAGAATGCACCACCACTAGTGCTTTTCTGATCATCAACATTTCCAGCCCAATCTACATCAGTGTATGCATGAAGAGTAAGATCAGCATTCTTTGGATACCATAGTCCAAAGTCTTGATTTCCTTGTAGATATTTGAATATTCTTTTCACAGCCTGAAGGTGAGACTCTTTTGGATTAGCTTGGAATCGTCCAACAATCCCAACTGCATGCATAATGTCTGGTCTTGTCCCAGTGAGATAAATTAGACTTCCTATCATAGTTTTGTATTCTGGTTGATTCACCATAGGGGAGTCATCATTAGAACTGAGATTACATTTGGTTATCATTGGTGTACTTACAGGTTTGAAATCTTCCATGCCATACTTCTTCAAGATTTTCTTGAGGTATTTTTCTTGTGATAAGAATATGCCATCTGTTGCTTGTTTCACTTGCAAGCTAAGAAAGAATGTTAGTTCCCCAAGCAAAGACATTTCAAATTCTTGCTTCATATCAGAAGAAAATTTCTGACTCATGGACTCTTCATTACTTCCAAAAATGATATCATCAACATATACAACCACAATCAATAGTTTGTCATTTTCAGTTTTTGTGTATAAGTTTCTATCAGTAGACCCTTTGGAAAGTCCTTGTTGATGAAGATATTTGTCAAGACGATAGTACCATGCCCTTGGAGATTGTTTGAGACCATATAGATCCTTTTTAAGTCTAAAAACAAGTTTTTCATCATTTCCCAAAATGAATCCTTCTGGTTGTTATATATAAACTTCTTCTTCTAGATCACCATTGAGAAAAGCAGATTTAACATCCATTTGATAAACTTTGATTTGTTGGAAGCTTGAAAAATCAAGAAACATTCTTATGGCTTCAAGTCTAGCTACAAGGGCCATGGTTTCTTCAAAGTATATACCTTCTTGTTGAGCATACCCCTTGCAAACAAGTCTAGCTTTATTTCTTATGACATCCCCATTCTCATTTAACTTATTTTTGAATATCCATTTAGTTCCAATGACATTTTTTTCATGAGGTCTTGGTACTAATTCCCAAGTGTGATTCTTTTCAATTTGATCAAGCTCTTCATTCATGGCTTGAATCCAACATTCATCTTTGCTAGCTTGATTGACATTGTGTGGTTCAATAGTGGATAGAAATGCCAAATAGCTAGAAGATCCCACAAGAGTCCTTCTTGTTTGTACACCTGATCCCTTTTCTCCCAAAATTTGAGATTCTGGATGATTCTTTTGAACATATCTGGATGGAGCTTTTTCAGATAAATCATCTTCGATTTCTTCATTGGGTTCACTGTCTATATCATTCCTATTTGATGTAGAAGGATATATGTCATCATCGTCTTCATCTGTTGTTTGTTTTTCTTCTTTTGGAGCTGCAGGAGACTCATCAATAACAACATCAATACATTCAACAATCTTCCAAAGTCTTTTATTGTAACATTTATATGCCTTACTCCTAGAGGAGTAACCAAGAAATATTCCTTCATCTGCTCTAGGTTCAAACTTGCCAAGTTTTTCATCATTACTTTTGATAAATCATTTGCTCCCAAAGACTCTAAAGTGCTTCACAGTGGGAGGATTACCATACCATAGTTCATATGGAGTTTTATCACTATTTACACGAACATGTGCCTTGTTAAGAATATTTACCGCTGTATGTGCTGCTTCTCCCCAAAATGTGTCAGGTGTTCCGGAATCATCAAGCATAGCTCTAGCCATTTGTTGAACTGCTCTATTCATTCTTTCTGCTACGCCATTTTGTTGTGGAGTGCCAGCTACAGAAAACTGTCTTTTTATGCCATGTTGTTCAAAAAATTCAAGGAATTCATTTGATGTATATTCTCCTCCTCGATCAGATCTAAGACACTTGATTTTCAGATCTAATTCATTTTCAACTAGTGCTTTGAAGGTCTGGAATTTCTCAAATGCTTCATCTTTGTGTTTAAGCAACCCAATCCAACACATTCTAGAGAAATCATCAATAAATAAGATATAGTATTGTTCACCACGTGGTGAATTTTTCTTCACAGGTCCACATATGTCAGTATGAATGAGTTCAAGAGGCTTACTTGATGAACCTTCCTTGGCATTAAATTTCACTCTGGTTTTCTTACCGAATTGGCAAGATTTGCATATGATACTTTCAGGTGGTGTAATATTGGGAAGATCACGAATAGCTTTAAGTCTGCTTGATTTGTTGATTTGAGAGAAGCTCAGATGCCCCAACCTTCTATGCCATAGCCAATTTTCTGAAGATTTACTCAAATAACATTGTTCTTTGGGGTTCTTCAATATATACAGGTTGTTTGGAGTTCTTTTTCCTTTTATAATTGCTTTACCTGTATCAAGATCATGTACCACACATTGTTTTGAACTAAAGACAACTTCAGTTCCTTGATCACACATTTGACTTACACTTAACAAGTTATGCTTTAATCCATCCACATACATGACTTCATTAGCTTTCACCTTTTATTTTAGAAAAACAGACCCTTTTCCCTTAATGACCGCAGGAGTATCATTCCCAAACGTAACATTTTTTTCTTTTTCTAGAGTACTATATGCAAGAAGCTTGTCTTTATCACCTGTCATGTGTCTTGAGCATCCACTATCAATGTACCATTGGTTTTCTTCATCTTCTGCAAATAACGCTATGCCACAATTTTCAACCTGTAATTCCTTCCTTTTCCATACTTTGGAGCTTGAAGGAACATGTTCTTTTGGCTGAACTTTGCTCCTGCATTCAGATTCTTCATGGCCAAAGTTATTGCAATAAGCACATTCAACTTCATTTTGAAGAGGAGAAAAGTTGTTATAGGTATTCTTCTTTGTTTCAATATCAATCCTTTTCTTTCTTGCTTCTCTTGTCATGATAGTTTTATATGCAACACATTGAACAGCTTTATGACCAAAATTGTGACATGAGAAACATTGTCCATTGAAGAAGAAATTTCTGCGATCATGAAATCTTCTACTTGAATTTACCTGTTGATTGGTGTTTCTTTGAAAGGTACTCCTATTAGTGTTCTTTGAATTGAGATGGTCATGCTTTATCTGTAAAGATTCTTTATTCCCTTGCTGAGGGGCAGAATGTTGTGTACTGGCTGTAGCTGCTTTTAGATAATTTGGTGCTGAAGCCTGAGAAGATTCTTCGATATATCCAAGACCTGTCTTTAGAAGAGGAGAACGTTGTACCTTGATAATCTCATCTAAGGTTTCAGATCCTTTAGCAAATCTAAGATTCAAAGTCTTTACTTTCTCCATTTCTTTTCTTAGACTTACTATTTCACATTCTAATTTCTCATTATGTTTCTCCTTTTCTTGAAGCTGGTTTTTCAGAGTTTCTATGGATATTTTACTTTCTTCTAAGAATATTTTGAGTTGATTGATTTCATCAAGAAAATCATTGTCCTCTAAAGCATCCATAAAAGTATCATTTTCTTCTCTAGACTCTTTTTCAAATGCCATGAGAAGTCTAAGATCTTGTTCACATTCTTCCTCACTGTCTGATAACCCATCACTGTCTTCATGAGTATAGTAACTTTTTCTAGTGCTAAACCAATTCTTATTCCTTCTTTCTACTTCCTTTCCTTTTTCATGTGTTTCTTTGTGAGGACACTTAGCAGCATAATGACCAACTCTTCCACAAGCAAAACATTTGAAAGGAAGCTTACCTCTGAACCGTCCTGTACCAAGTTGGAGTTTCTTTACAAAATTTACCTCCTCTTCTTCTAAGATATACTATGATCCTTCTGTCTGTTGTACTTCTTTCCATTTTGTAGAAGCTCTAAAGACGACTTCTTTGACTTCAGATGGTCCTCCTCTTCTCATTTCATATGCAGTTAGTATGCCATGAAGTTGCACCACAGTAAGATTTTGAAGATCCTGCTTTTCTTCAAGAGCAGAAACTTTTGACTCAAATTTTGTCGTTAGTGATCTTAAAAATTTCTCAACCAAAGTAGATTCAGTTATTGTTTCTCCCAGATTTCTCATACGATTTACAATATCATCAAGTCGTAAAAAGAAATTAGCAATGCTCTCCTCATTATGCATTTTTAGGTTCTCATATTGAATTCTGAGAGTTTGGAGTTTAGCACTTTTTACCTTTGCATCACCTTCATAGCTTAGAATGATTTTGTCCCATATTGCCTTTGTTGTATTCAACTGCATGACTTTGACAAATTCTGATTCAGTTAGACTTCCCAATAGAGCATTAACCGCCTTTGCATTTGTTTCATAATTCTTTCTTTCCGTTGGATCTGTTGGTACTGCGACTGGATATTGATATCCTACTTCAACAATAGCCCATACGTCTGCACCCAGAGACTGAAGATAGGAATCTCATCCTTGTTTTCCAGAAGATTAAATTGTTTCCGTTGAAGAGCGGAGGCCTGATAGATGCTATTCCATCTTGATTGCTCATCTTGATTGATCTTCCTTCTAGCGGCTAAGCTTTTCAGAAGGACCTGCTCTGAAACCAACTGTTGAGAAAAATACTGAGAGGGGGGGGGGGTGAATCAGTATTTAGATCTGACTGAAAAATTATGCATTTAATTCTTTACTTATATTATTGCATCATTCATTCATCAGAAGTTTAGTAAGCATTAAGCATGTGCAGTAATAACAGAATAAGCCATCACACATAAGCAACACACATGAACACCAGTATTTAAGGTGGAAACCCAATTTGGGAGAAAACCACCGATGTTGTCGTCTTTGTCTTCAATATTTATTATAAAGAAAACTTCTTACAATTTTTGTGCTGGCGCAGACTTATACCAGCACGCAGGCACCCACCTGTAGAAGGCTACAACCTTCTCTCATTTTACAGTCACTTCCGGAAGGGAGCTCTGACCCCCTAATTTTGACACCAGCTTGTACTGGCAGAAAGCTTCCACTTTCATGTAGAAGACTTCAACCCTCAGATCCACCAAATTTCTTCAATTTCTTCATCAGACTTACATCAGGTCTTCCTTATTTCTTTGCAGATCTTCCTAGAGATTCATCATTTCTAGATCTAGAGATCTTGAACCTTCATCAACTCCATAGGTGCATCTTAGATTCAGCTTTTTCAGAAAACAGAGTTCAATCATGCAGATATCTCTTAAAGAGATTTATTCATTAACAACCCCTCCACATACACACTTGTACTATAATCCTCTTCTCCTTATATAGTTTTTGCCTTTATTAAAACCATGAGTCAAAACCACCCAACCGCTGATGGTATTCCTGGACGGGATCAATTAGATAATCCAGCGGGGTCTACCCAAGCCCCAAACAATTTCTTATTGCTCTATTTTCTTGGTTTTTTGCAATAAGATAATTAATCTAAGGCTTTTTAATATCTCAATCTGAGATTGAGATATTAATCCAATTCCTCCTTTAGTTATGAACTCCCCAAGACATATATATAACGACCCCTGGTTTATGTGTTCGTGAGATCAATCGCATATATTAACCCACGTACATTTCATCACATGTTTCATATTTCGCCAACTTCACATATTCAACATCCTTTATTAACCCCGCAAACCTTATATTAATTAATATAATTTAAACTGGGCCCACATATATAATCAATGACCCAATCACATACTCGCACCGTACTGTGGTTATCCATCGTGCACTTTCCTCATATGGCCACCATCCGATGGCTCCCTTCCAGATCGACGGCGCACAACAATATCGCGTGGCATCCTTGGCCGAACATTAACACGCGATGGCACGCAGTGGAGGCGGTTTTCAAAAGTCGCTTGGGGACACGCGTCGGTCGATCTATGGAATCGCTCCCCCTCCTCAATTACCGCTTTCGCTGCAAAGGTGGTGCGATAAAAAACCACTTCCAGCCTTAAACCACGTTCACTGTTCATTTGCAAGGTTCCGTCCCTCTACTCCAGGTTCCGTCAGCGTACTTTCGCCAATTCATTTCTCCGCGTTATCAGTTCATATAACCTCAATTACTGTTATACAGCTCCGATGAAATCCTTTCGGACTGTTTGACTCGGTTCTCTACGTGCATTCGATCCACCATTCGGAATATGAATAAACACCTTACTCCATAATACAGAGGGTTATCATGCGTTGATTCATTGTCTACCAGTTGGGATACACATTCGACCGTATTAACATTGGTACCTCTAACTGTATACAGAGCACCATCAAACCCAACACCGGGTTTCTTAACTATCACGGATTTCAATTATCCATCGTCGAAATTATTCAAGAAAAGAATATATACATTCAGTCTTATATTCTGCTTGTATAGAATTGCTAATGGATTTCTGAGACTTCATATAGTCAGTATTTGCATCCTTTGTCAGAGAGTTGCCATCAAGGACAATCAATTCAATATAATAGGATACCAAAAACATATCGCCAACACCGGATCAGTCCTCCCTCCTTAGGAAGAAATGGTCTCCATTGCATTAAGTTCCTCCATGGGGGGGGAAATTTTGCTGAACTTGGTGTTGGATTTGTGCTAGATGTCGCGGACCTGTTGGCAGACGTGTTGGATGTAGATGTTACCGTTGCCACCGTTGAAGGATTTGGGATGTTATCCATCGTCTCATTCATCCGTTTCTTGAGGCTTCGTTAGTGCCTAAATCTACCTCGTGCTGAAGGAAGGCAGTAGTTCGGTGGTAACATCAAACCATCGGCCACCGTAGCTAGCTCCCACGTACCGGGGAGAGGGCTCTCTCCGGTCAATCTCGTAAAAATAATCAAAGGTGAGGGCTTGAGATGAATAGAAATAAAGGCTGATTTTAGGCTAGGTATATATGTGAAATATTTTGATTTGATTTTTGGGGTTTTTGTTGGAATCAAAGGGAAAGGCAAACTTTGGGTCTCGGGAGAGGCCTAGTTTTTTCTAGTAGTTCTAAATGGAAAAAGAAAGGAAACTGTTTTGATGCTTCGAATTGAATGAAATGGATAGCTCAGACTGGTGAGGAGTTGAAGAGGGAAAGAAGCTTTCAGGAATCCTCTTCAGACAGTTTGAAAACATGAAAAATTAAACAAAACTCAAGGTAGAGCACTGCAAATCTAATGAATTCCACCTTTATAACTTGTTTGTTTAACTTAAGAAGAAATGAGAAGGAAGATGATACACATGAAACATCAGTAAACTTACAATCACAGAGAGAAACACACCATCAAAACATAGAGCCACATGGATCCCAAAGAGTGCTGCAAACCCTAGTCTATTCCTTTGCCAAAATGCAGAGATGAAATGTACAATGAAGCTCAAAGCAATCCCAAGTGTCCAACCTCTAAAAATGACTGAGAAAATACAAGATATAGACAAGCCTAACTCATTCCCATGCCTCTAGGGGTCGAGCTCACTAGTTTAGGAGTTGTTTCAACAAGATCTAAACTAAGAACTGGAAAATAGGCAATGAAACAGCTTGCCTCTATAAGATAGGAAACTGATTCATTCAGTTACATTTCACTTTTTGGTGAATGAATCTACTTGGATGAGTAAAAATGTGCCAAAATTACATCAAAGTCATGAAATTACATCAATTTACATCAAGATCTGTACATATGAGGATAAATAATTCAAACTGGCCAAAACTAGGCGAAAATCTGAACTGCTGAGTGAAAATTAGGCCAAATTTCCCAATGCGCCGCGCCTGAAATCTCTATTCGTAGCGCCACTTTGAGGCTGATTTTTAGGGCATTCCCGAAGTCAAAATTGAGCGCATGATAACTCGTTGGAAATCTCTACATGTCTACTTTCCAACCCAAGTAGAATTTCTGAATTCGGTTGCCATTTTCCCCTCCATAAATGAGTTTTCCCAACACTGCTTCCTGTGTGTCCAAAAGAGGGCAGAAAGGTAATTTTTAGGGTGTTTTTGACCCTTTAGGCAACCCAAACCTTGTCAAAATCCTTACGTAATGGGTAGGAATGCGTAAATTTTCATGAAAAATCCAGAAATGCAAAGTTTTCTTCAAGAGGAGCTGCCAATTATAAGCGCGTGCCAAGTGGCGCTATGCGTCGGGCGGAAAAATCTGTGTTAAGGCCAAAAAATTCAAAATTGACAAAAAGTTTCCCAAATTTCTTGAAATTTGGGCTGAATGTCCACCATCAAGCGCTATGTTGAGCCAAAGAATCTTCGTCCAAAATTTGGAGTCTATCATGCCTTTTGCGATGCTTTAATGCCCTCTTGGTGCATGCAATTCAGTTTTAGAGTCACTGTCTCGGTCATAAGAAGTATCCGTCTCCATTAGAATTTGCAAGGTCTGTGTTGTCTTGTCTGATAATGAGAACTTTGGTGTTTTGATTTTATTGCCAAATATATGTCAAATGGGCGGGAATATGGAGGAATGGGGTAATGAAAGTGATGGGCTATAATCAAGTGAAATGGGAAATGGGAATGATAGGAAATGAAATGACTTTAGGGATAAGGAGATAGGCTTAGGAATGATTGTAGTGATGAGATAATAGTAAGGGGGAGGAAAAACAAGGTGATGGGAATAGAATGATTGATACCAAAACAAGTTTAAAACCCTAAGGAAGCACTTCTCAATCAAGATAATAGGGTTTAGTTTTGTACTCAAATTTTCATAACCAATCTCATAATCAACACCAAGCACGAGTTATGAGCAATAGAGGAATGGCTTTGAATTGCTTGAGCATGGAGCAACCGAGCAAATTTGATGTTTGGAGAAGAATGGCAAAATTTTGATGTTTCGGCCCAATGCGACGCGCAAGTAACCCAATCCGCGCACCTCCAATGTGTCGCGCTGTGCTGTATTTTATGAATTGCGGAGGTAGGACCAATGCGTAGCGCCTTGGGCACAATAAAGGTGTCGCACACCCACCTCCTTAACCGCGCACCCAAATTTTCCCAGTTTTTGTTCAAACTTGCTTTTTTCCTTCAACATGACTTTCTCTTGTTTCAATCTTTCTCTTTTGAGTGCAAATAAGCTTTGTTTGAACATGACCAATGACTTATATACAGAAAACTTTTAATTTTCATTTCATAAAGCTCACTTTTGTAATGTTGCAAACTTTGACACTTTTCAAGAAAGTCTGTTTTGCTTCATTTTTGCTTTTGCAACTGAATGATGTCCTTTCTGTCTGTTCTGCAAGGAATGGATGGCATGGAACTTTGGCAAAGGCGACCAAGGCTGCGAATGGAGTATTATTACAACTGTAATACTTGAAAATTACATTGGATTTATTACATACAGATGAAATAGACAATTTTTCTTCAAAACAGAGTTTTGAAAAAAAATCATTATCAAGCATTATGATGATGAAATTTTTGCACTGAAACCTTATTTGAAGCTTCATCATGTGCCTGTTGACCATTATTAGGCATTTTGAGACCTGATCAACTAAACCCTAGACCTAATGAGACTAAAAACCTAAAAATGACACTTTTCCAACTAGGAGACCAAACATGACTGTACATGATTTTAATGAACAAAAATAGGCCAGCAGGTACAAGACATGAGGGATATGAGTGACAAGACCTTTCCGTTAGATGATCCATGCTCCTAATGGAATGCAGCTGACTGAACTGAATGAGACACCTAAAATGAAATGCAATAAGAGAAATTTGATCTCTGACAGAGGGATGAAGATACCGACTCTAACATTGGCTCCAATGGGGATGGTAGCTCCTTGGAGGTTCCAAGAACCACAGATCTTTGGAAAGAAGACAGTGCCTTCATCCATTGGGCAATGGAGTCAAAAACTCAAGCTGAAATGCATGACTGAAAACTGATGACTTGACGACACAAATTGACTCTCGCTCAACCAAAAACTGACTCGATACTGAAACACAACCGATAAACTGGAAAAGATGCTCAAAGTAGAGCTTATTCATTCAAAACCTACTCTAACAGTTTCATTCATCACCTGATCAAGTGAAATGAAACAACCAATGCAACCAGGTAAGTATTCCAGCTGCTATTTGAATTCTCCGCAAGTGCTCATTTATGAACAACAAGAGAGAACTACTAAAAGGCAACTCCCATGAAAACTTGTGAACAGATCCGTTGAATACTATGGATTCTCTCTCTACCTCCAAAAACACTACATAAGGATCATGAAGTTCATGCACAGTGGGACTTATCTCATCCAATGGATTACTTCTCTTCTCCTCATACCATGAATGCAAACTTCGATCTGATCTTTGTGATGAGACTCCTGCTGAAAGTGATAAAGAAACCGGCTGTCGGATCAAGTTTGTATCAATACTTTTGTCAAGTTCACATGTAGT
The DNA here is from genome assembly GCA_034641835.2 of Pinus albicaulis. Taxonomy (NCBI): domain Eukaryota; kingdom Viridiplantae; phylum Streptophyta; class Pinopsida; order Pinales; family Pinaceae; genus Pinus; species Pinus albicaulis. The sequence continues at coordinate 155,067 of JAXQQM020083751.1, read as the reverse complement.
CAATGGAGAAAAACTTTGACTGCAGCATCATCCAACACGTCAGCTATTGGATCATGAAAAACATGAAAAGACTGTTGCAACCCATCTTCTATTGTTTCTGATAAGATTACATGATTTTCTACAAGCTGCTCATTTGAAGATTTACTATGCAATTTACCCTTCAAAAACTGAAATGATTCAAAAAAAAATGGTACGGAATCATCTTGTATCATTTGGTCATATGTGCAGCTTCCAAGTCTTCATCTGCAACTTGACAATCAATGGCATTCAGGGGTTGCAAATCTGGATATGAGAAGTCTTGAACAAGGTTTTCATTGCCCTCAAGATGGTCCAAATCAAGACTTGTCGATAGTTGATTTCGGATTGCATGAATGTTGTCTCTGATGAACTGAAACGAATCAAAACAAAAAGGCAAAGATCCTTCACTTACTTCAAAATTTGTTGCACTTTCCTCATCATTGTCATAGCTGATATGCATCGGTTGATCACTGCGCTCAAGCTGCTGAAAGTGAACTTCCTCCTTCCACAAACTAGCTGCTGATTTTTCTGCAAGATTAGGTTTTGTTTGGAGAACATAATCATCATCATACTAATCAAACTGAGGCAAATCATTAGTATAAAACACATCATCAAGCATACATGTCAAATCAACAGATCTCTCTTCTCCAAGATGATCTACAAAACAATCATTATCAGATATATGACAACTGGGATAAGAAACAAAATGTTTTGGATCAGCAACTTGTTCTTCTTCAATCATCGAGCCATGGGCTTGAACATTATACTCATTCCTTGTGGTGATCTTTTGCATCATCTCTTCCACTGCACTTACCAACATGTCAAGATTTACCTCTAGAGATGTCGATTTCTCTGGATCTATGTTTTTCATCTCTTCTTCTTTCAACTTTGCCCTTCGGATCCGCAAATGAGCCCCTACATTTATTGCACTGTTATGCATCTCTTCAAGTGTTGCAAGATTCCTTTCTCTCAGCTGAAACTCCATTTCCGGATCAAAGGCACCCGGGTAGTGCAAGAGAGCAGATCCAGGAGGAGGCCTTATATCAATTGGCATCGAATAATAAACTTGGTTAAATCTGGCAGAAAACTATTGTACTGTCTCCCCTGGCAGTCTTTTCAGTTGGTTATACTCTTCTATAATCAAGAAAGGGTTCTGTCTGATCACCCACCTGTCGAGGAAAACTTTGACGAACTGCTGGAAATCTGAGATGCTCGCATCAGGCAGGGTTTTGAACCAACTCTTGACTTTGCCTTGCAAAGAAAGAGAAAAAATCCTAATACTGACATCCTCTTCATCAACTTCAAAAAGGTCAAGAAAAGACTCAAAATTTAGAACATGTCTCTCAGCAGTGATATTGTCACATTCACCATCAAACCTCAGCAAGTAAAGATAATAATTTGCAGGGAAAGCATGGAGTATAGGAGGTAAAATCATAGGCTTGTATCGATCTGGAATTTTACAAGGTATAGGGGTATGTACAAATGCTGCAGAATCAGTCTTGGTCTCTTGAGGTTCATAATTTTGAAGATGGTCATCACAAGATTTGGAAGAAAGGTTTTGATCAAGCTCAAAAGCATGCAAATATTTGGTATTTACAATATTCAAAGGGAAGGAATCAAATGCAGGCCGAGGATCTTTTCTCAAATACAATATACTTTGCAAAGCCTTCTTGATATTCTCGGGAAAAGAGAAGAAATAATTTATGACAAAGAACAAAATGTCTTGGATGAAATTCCAACTTTAATACCTGATCTTTCCATATTGTCCTTTCATGTTTCTGTTGGTCAGGTTCATCCTCCAGTGGAGTCCTTGGATCTAATCTAGAAACTGATTTAGAGTCGCCAGGTGAATGATTTCAACCTTGCGGTGTCTGATCGTTGTCCACCATCAACAATCAGATCTGAACTTGATTAGATCTTACTGAGGAAACTAGATGTTCAGTTCATAAACTAGACCGAAGATTGACTGAAGCAGCATTCATCTACTTTAGCTAATGCAAAGCAAGAGTGTTTCGAAGGCTACCTGGCTAACTTCAGGCTCCGTCTGTAGTTTATAAATCAAACAACAAACTTTTCTTCCCCAGTATGGTCGCCACTATGTTATGGCCTAAATCTACCTCAAGTTGAAGGAAGGCAGAGTCTAGGGTAACATCAAACCATGCTTAATCTGGTAGCTAGCCCTACTAGATCGGGAGAGGGCTCTCTCCTGGTCAATCTCAGAAAAATAATCAGTGAGGCTTGAGATGACTTGAATAAAGGCTGATTTTAGGCTAGGTATATATGTAAAAGAGTTTGATTTTGATTTTGAGGGTGTTTGTTGGATGAAAGGGAAGGGCAGATTTTGGGTCTAGAAATGATCAGTTTTGCAGAGAGATGAATGCGGCAAGAAAGGAAACTGTTTTGATGCTTCGAATTGAATGAAATGGATAGCTCAGACTGGTGAGGAGTTGAAGAGGGAAAGAAGCTTTCAGGAATCCTCTTCAGACAGTTTGAAAACATGAAAAATTAAACAAAACTCAAGGTAGAGCACTGCAAATCTAATGAATTCCACCTTTATAACTTGTTTGTTTAACTTAAGAAGAAATGAGAAGGAAGATGATACACATGAAACATCAGTAAACTTACAATCACAGAGAGAAACACACCATCAAAACATAGAGCCACATGGATCCCAAAGAGTGCTGCAAACCCTAGTCTATTCCTTTGCCAAAATGCAGAGATGAAATGTACAATGAAGCTCAAAGCAATCCCAAGTGTCCAACCTCTAAAAATGACTGAGAAAATACAAGATATAGACAAGCCTAACTCATTCCCATGCCTCTAGGGGTCGAGCTCACTAGTTTAGGAGTTGTTTCAACAAGATCTAAACTAAGAACTGGAAAATAGGCAATGAAACAGCTTGCCTCTATAAGATAGGAAACTGATTCATTCAGTTACATTTCACTTTTTGGTGAATGAATCTACTTGGATGAGTAAAAATGTGCCAAAATTACATCAAAGTCATGAAATTACATCAATTTACATCAAGATCTGTACATATGAGGATAAATAATTCAAACTGGCCAAAACTAGGCGAAAATCTGAACTGCTGAGTGAAAATTAGGCCAAATTTCCCAATGCGCCGCGCCTGAAATCTCTATGCGTAGCGCCACTTTGAGGCTGATTTTTAGGGCCTTCCCGAAGTCAAAATTGAGCGCATGATAGCTCGTTGGAAATCTCTACATGTCTACTTTCCAACCCAAGTAGAATTTCTGAATTTGGTTGCCATTTTCCCCTCCAAAAATGAGTTTTCCCAACACTGCTTCCTGTGTGTCCAAAAGAGGGCAGAAAGGTAATTTTTAGGGTTTTTTTGACCCTTTAGGCAACCCAAACCTTGTCAAAATCCTTACGTAATGGGTAGGAATGCGTAAATTTTCATGAAAAATCCAGAAATGCAAAGTTTTCTTCAAGAGGAGCTGCCAATTATAAGCGCGTGCCAAGTGGCGCTATGCGTCGGGCGGAAAAATCTGTGTTAAGGCCAAAAAATTCAAAATTGACAAAAAGTTTCCCAAATTTCTTGAAATTTGGGCTGAATGTCCACCATCAAGCCCTATGTTGAGCCAAATAATCTTCGTCCAAAATTTGGAGTCTATCATGCCTTTTGCGATGCTTTAATGCCCTCTTGGTGCATGCAATTCAGTTTTAGAGTCACTGTCTCGGTCATAAGAAGTATCCGTCTCCATTAGAATTTGCAAGGTCTGTGTTGTCTTGTCTGATAATGAGAACTTTGGTGTTTTGATTTTATTGCCAAATATATGTCAAATGGGCGGGAATATGGAGGAATGGGGTAATGAAAGTGATGGGCTATAATCAAGTGAAATGGGAAATGGGAATGATAGGAAATGAAATGACTTTAGGGATAAGGAGATAGGCTTAGGAATGATTGTAGTGATGAGATAATAGTAAGGGGGAGGAAAAACAAGGTGATGGGAATAGAATGATTGATACCAAAACAAGTTTAAAACCCTAAGGAAGCACTTCTCAATCAAGATAATAGGGTTTAGTTTTGTACTCAAATTTTCATAACCAATCTCATAATCAACACCAAGCACGAGTTATGAGCAATAGAGGAATGGCTTTGAATTGCTTGAGCATGGAGCAACCGAGCAAATTTGATGTTTGGAGAAGAATGGCAAACTTTTGATGTTTCGGCCCAATGCGACGCGCAAGTAACCCAATGCGTCGCGCCAGTGTATTCTTTACACTGCGGAGGCAGGCCCAATGCGTCGTGCCTGCCCAGTGCGTCGCGACACTCAGCCTATGCACTGCGCACCCAACTTTGCCCAGTTTTTATTCAAACTTGCTCTTTTCCTTCAACATGACTTTCTCTTGTTTCAATCTTTCTCTTTTGAGTGCAAATAAGCTTGGTTTGAACATGACCAATGACTTATATACATAAAACTTTTAATTTTCATTTCATAAAACTCACTTTTGTAATGTTGCAAACTTTGACACTTTTCAAGAAAGTCTATTTTGCTTCATTTTATTTAATGAATGATATCTTCTGTGATTGGGGAATGGATGGCATGATTTGGCAAAAGCGTGAGGCTAGAATAGATTACTATTACAACAGTGTACCAGAAAATTATTTTGGACCCCATTAAAGGATAAAATAAATAAATTTTCTTCAAAACAGATTTTTGAAGAAAAATCGTTATCAAGCTTGTCAGATGATGAAATTTTAGCACTGAAACCTTATTTGAAACTTCCTCATGTGCCTGCTGACATTATTAGACACTCTGAAGACTTGATTAATGAAACCCTAGACCTAATGAGACTAGAAACCCTAAAATGACTCTTTGCCAATTATGAGACCAAACATAACTGTACATGATTTTAATGAACAAAAATAGGCCAGCAGGTACAAGACATGAGGGATATGAGTGACAAGACCTTTCCATCAGATGATCCATGCTCCTAATGGAATGCAGCTAACTGAATTGAATGAGACACCTAAAATGAAATGCAACAAGAGAAATTTGATCTTTGACGAAGGGATGAAGATCACCAGAGCTCTAGCAGACTCCTCGACAGCTCTCTTGATGAGATCTCTTTCCTAGTCTTTCTTTCCTTTTGCCATGGGGGGTCGTCGGGGTTTGTGAGGCTGATCTTGGAAGGGTGCAACCGGATCGAGCCCGAACTCCTTATACCCTAACCACATTGGGGACATGCAAAGAAAAAAATAGAAAGAGCATAACCGCTCTGATACCACTGATCCGGATTTTATGCAGGAACACAACAAAATACACATATACCCATAAACACAAAGATGCAGTGGAAATAATGCTTCATTTTGTTAATAAAAGAATGACTGAAATAAGCTTACAAACATAATGGAAGCAAGCTAGGGTGCTGGTAGCGTATCTCTAAGAAGATATGTGGCATACGCAGGCCTCTAAACTGTGATACATTGAGGCTTGAAGGCCTATTACAGACATAATGGAAATAGATGAGCTAGGGTACTGGCAGTGTATCCCTGAGAAGAGATGTGACGGCTACCAGCCCCTGAACTCTGTTTGACATGCTCAATATCTCTTTAGAAATATGTATCTGAGTACAACTTTTGGTGCAATAAAGATAGGATCAATCACTCTTGGTTTTCCTAGAAAATGTCGTTTAGGCCTCAAAACGGCTCCGGAAGTTCAGGGCTCGAAAAACTGCTAAAAATAGTAAGTTGTGCTGAAACTTGAAAACGGAAAGAACTTATGGTGGGGGTTCAAATGGAATATGTGGGCGGCCACCAATATCCACCTAGATCATTAATGTCGTTTTGAGGCCCTAAACGACGTTTTTTGGGAAAACCAAGAGCGACCGAGCCTATTTTTCTTGCACCAAAATTTGTACTCGGATAGATCTTTCTTACAAGCTATTGAGCACGTCAAACAGAGATCGGATGCCAAAGGACCTGAACAACTGCTAAAAAAATTAAGTTGTGCTGAAACTTGAAAACGAAAAGAACTGATGGTGGGGGTTTAAATGGAATAGGTGGGTGGCCACCAATATCCACTAGGATCATTAATGCCCCAAAATGGCTTCGGTCCTGCAGGACCCGAAAACCAGATAAAAATAGTAAGCTGTTGGAAGTGAAAATCTGCAAGAATTGATGTCACAGGTCCAAATGGAATATTTGGGTGGCCACCAATATCCACCTAGATCATTGGAAGACCTGTATAAATCTGTTGCATGATCCTCAAATCTCTATGGTGTAGATGGCCCAATCTCTTGTGCCATAACTCACCTGTATCCCAACTCACCACCTCCCCTGCTTTACTGCTTAATGTTGCACAACCATCTACATCAAGTTTTTAGAGGTTCTTCACACGAACCCAAATATTATTTACCTACCCTGTGGCTTTGTGATGAAGGAATGCATTTCCTTCACTAAAAACCACATCATATCCAAGATCATCCAACATATAAACTGAAACTAAATTATTTTTCAAGCATGATACATGCATGCCATATTTTAATATAAAATGTTTCATTCAATGTTCCCCGTAAAGTAACTGTACCAATCTCGATAGTGTTATACCTCCCATCATCGCCCATCTCGATGTGCATCTGAAGATCCTTCTCCTCCTATCTACTAAAGAGTTCTTTGTTTCTCGTCATGTGGAAAGATTCTCCACTATCCAAGTACCACATATATCCCATCATAGTTGACACCATGCATGAGATAAGAGAGAATTCCAACTCAAACTGTGAGTCCAAATATTCACCCGTTGTAGCTCCCGAAGCCTTCTTGTTCTTCTTCTTCTTTTGTGGAGAATTTGTGGCATAGTGTCCATGATCATGAGAGTGAAAAAATTTCACCTTTGACATGTCACGCTTCTTTCCTTCTTTGTTAGTCCCAGATTTGGAATGGGACTTCTTCCCCTTCCCCTTCTTTGCCTTACCAGCCAAGGCACAATTTTCCTCGTCATTAGTCTTGGATGAGGATCCATCCTGGTATTCCGCTGAAACTCTTCTTGTACCAAATCCGACCATATCTGCTCCCAATCTGGTAACTTCTCCCTCCCATTCACAGAGTCTTGGTAACTATGCCAGCTCTTGGGAAGGCCTAGAAGTCTCCCTTCTCCATTTTATTTCTTGAGCTTGTCCTCGAGTGGCAATTTTATGTGGTCACTACTTCTTTGAAACAGATCTATCAAGGCCTTCCACATAGCATATGGAGTTGCCTTGCCATGGAGACTTGAGATAATATGATCTCGAAATCCCTCTAATAATATCCTCCTCCCCTTTGCGACATTATTCCTCCATGAATCATACTGCACAACATCTTGATTAGGTTTAGAAATATCAGTGTCAATGAACTCCTTCAACCCATTATCCTCCAATACTGCATCCATCCTGTCCTTCCATGAAATATAGTTTAAATTTCCCATGAGTGCATATTCGAGTCTCAATCCTGTGAAAGACATCTTGGTCATCTATTAGCTCCAAAGAATGTATCTGCAAATTTGAAATTTTTTCAACACAAACACAATTTCTTCTCCACTATTGTGATTCCTGGTGCTCTAATACCATGTATAAATTACACCAATGGATTCAATCCGATCATGCTATGTACTAAAACAAGATATTGAATCCTTATACAATATTTGCAAAATATAAATCATGATTGCTCAATCACATGCAAGTAAGAGAAAGAAGTAAATCAATTGCACAACACAACATTTTCCTGGGGAAATAAACTACTCAAAACCCCTCCATATTTATTGTATAATCAGCCAAGGAATCATGAAACAATACAATTCAATTGTGCTCACAATAACCTCATACACTCTACCAATCGTCTCACACTGATCTAGGAAAAATTGGACAAATACATAGCCAATTTCATGCCCACCTTCATCCTGCCTTTCTCATGCAATCCCTAGGAAAAATAATTCCTATTAAATAGGAATTACAACCTTCCTTGAATGCACAATCCATCATGGGCATCATGTGGCTTTATAATTTCGCTCAGGCAATTCGCTAATAATAGAACTAATAGTTTACTTACCTTTAACCTTTGTCTCAACTAGGTCATCATCAGAATTGACATGCATGCAACTATTAATAATGAATTATCAGTTATTTGGTAGATCACTACTTGTGAATTAAATCTAATTTAATTCACTTGACCTTCCACTAGTTCATCACTCAGTTAGAACTAGTTAAACTAATTTTAACTCAATTAATTTGAGTTAACTGATTGCACTCACACCACACTAGTGCTACAACTGCAACTGGACATGGTAAATAATAGAATCACTCTACATGCCTCACCTTTGACCCTCAACTCGAAATTCTTGAGATAACTAAGTCTATCACACTTAGTTAACTATTACAATTTGTTATGAGTTAAGATTACAATTTATTGTCCAATTTATTTAAAAATTAGACGCCCACATTTAGCACTAATGTGTCACTGAATTCCTCACTCATGTGTGACTAGAATCCCACGCTAGTATGTGGTGCATTTTCTTGTTGAATTTCAACAGGCTGCATGGTCTCCCCAATACCATAGTTAGTGATCGGGATAGTAGGTTTATGGGAGGATTTGGGCATGAGTATTTCCTCCTTGTGGGGAATGATCTTACACCTAGTGCCATCCACCATCCATAGATATATGTTTAGACCAAGATCGTGACCAAATGTGTAGAAGGGTACATGCACAATTATGTGATCGGGAAACAACATGCATGGGTGAAGTGGCTTAATATTGGAGAGTATTGTTACAACACCACTCTCCAAATGTCTATAGGTATGTCTCCATTTCATGCCTTGTATGGTTATGATGATCTGAATTTCATTGACATGGATTTTGGAGATAGCAGGGCCCCAAGGGCCAAATATTGGACCCAAGAGAGCCAAGACATCCTTAGAGATCTCAAGGACAATTTGCAAACATATCATAATCGAAATAAGTTTTATGCATACAAGAGAAGAATAGAGAGAAATTTTGAAGTTGGAGACTTAGTATTTTGGAGACTTCAACCCTCCAAGAAATCCACACTTAAGTAGAAGGGAGCCGAGAAGTTGAAGCCATGTTTTTATGGGCCGTACATAGTAGCTAGATGAGTTGGGTATGTGGAATATGAGCTATATATCCCACCAAGGAGTAAAATGCACAATTTATTCCACGTCTCTTACTTTAAGAAGGCATTGGGGCAGAAAGTCACAACAACCATTGAGTTACAATCACTTATAATGAGGGGAATTTTATTTTGGAGCCAGAGGCCATTCTTTAGGTAAGGGAAAGGAAGCTATGGAGCAGTTCTATCAAAGATTATCTTATCTAGTGGAAAGAGATGCTAGAGGATAACACTACATCTGAGGGAGATAACATATTATAGAATCTATTTCTACATTTCCTTGGGGGAATGCAACAATTATGAGGGAGGATTGTAATTTTCCCTCCAAATAAACTTTATTAAGGGAAGCCACACAATTTTTGCAATTTTTGGGAACTAGGAAATTTTTTGGGCAAATATTAATAGAAGAGGAAAATTTAGAAGTTAGTGGAATGTGGGAGCCACCCCAAGAGATAGAAAATCATACCCCTTGGAGCCAATTCTAATTGTAGGATGAAAGGAAGGAAAATGGAGGTTGAATTAGTGGGGTCCACAAGGAGAAGGAGGAAACCAAGATAAATAGGGTAAATTTTCCTCGTTTTGGTGATCCATGTGGATATTGGTGGCCACCTGCCTATTCCACTTGGGGCCCCATCATTTTTTCTTTCAGTTTCCTTAATAATAGCACAATTTACTATTTTTAGCAGTTTTTCGGGTCCTGAACTTCTGAAGCCATTTTTGGATAGATATTTCTAACGATATATCATGGCCCATATTCTGGTGTTTCATCTCCTAGACTTAGGTTTTTGGATGTTTAGGGTATTCCATTGTTTCTCAATAATATATAGGCCTTCGAGCCTCATTGTAACACATAGTTCAAAGGCCTGTAGCCACCACATCTCTTCTCAGAGATAAGCTACCAGCACCCTAGCTAGTTTATTTCCATTCTGTCTGTAAACAGATTTTGTTCTTCGATATTAATAAAATGAAGTGTTATTTCTGCTGCATTGTTATATTTATGGTTATATGTGTATTTTGTTGCCTTCCTGCATAAATACGGATCAGTGGTATCAGAGGGGTCTACTCTTTCTCGATCCTTCTTTGCATGTCCCCAACGAGGTCGAGGTATAAGGAGTTAAGGATTGATCTAGTTGAACATTTACAAGATCAGCCTCACAAACCTCGATGACCGCCCATGGGGGACGAAAATAAATATGACGAAACAAGAGATCCTATCAAAATATTTCTCGAGGATGCCCTCAAAAAATAAAGGAACGCCATGATGGATAACTTTTCCCAAATCCTTCAACGACTGCCCATTGGCGACACATCTGCATCCAGCAGCCACTCTGGAGGCACAACTCCTTTTAAGGTACAATTAAACTTTGACATTCCCATATTTGAGGGCCAAATAGATGTAGATGTCGTAGATAGATGGTTGAATCTATTAGAAGGATATTTCTCAGTTCATGACTTTTATGATCGGGAGAATATTATTTTTTCACTCCTCAAAGCTACCCCCCATATCAAGGACTGGTGGGAAACCTACTGTGAGAAAAAGGACGAGGTGGAACCCCTCTGTTCTCAGTCGTACCCACTTGGAATTATTTCTGAGATTCCATCAAGGAACAATATTATCCCGTAGGGAGATATGAGGACAAGTACTTACAATGGACTACGCTACGACAGCAAAGGGATCAAGATGTACATGAGCTGACGAATCTATTCCATACCCTGCGCACAAAGTTGGGTATTAAATATTCGTAGAAACATTTGGTGTTGAAGTACCGCAGTTGTCTGCACAGATACATTCAGGAGGAAATGGAGTTCCTCGACATCTCCTCGCGTGGTACAACATACCGGTATGCTGCCAAGATTGAGCAGAAATTCAAACATAAGAAGCGAGACTTTGGATCTGTGAATCAAAAGCAAGGGAAAGGATCCCCTGTTGTGCAAAATATAAATCATGATTGCTCAATCACATGAAAGTAAGAGAAATAAGTAAATCAATTGCACAACACAAGATTTTCCTGGGGAAATAAACTACTCAAAACCCCTCCATATTTATTGTATAATCAGCCAAGGAATCATGAAACAATACAATGCAATTGTGCTCACAATAACCTCATACACTCTACCAATCGTCTCACATTGATCTAGGAAAAATTGGACAAATACATAGCCAATTTCATGCCCACCTTCATCCTGCCTTTCTCATGCAATCCCTAGGAAAAATAATTCCTATTAAATAGGAATTCCAACCTTCCTTGAATGCACAATCCATCATGGGCATCATGTGGCTTTATAATTTCGCTCGGGCAATTCGCTAATAATAGAACTAATAGTTTACTTACCTTTAACCTTGATTTCAACTAGGTCATCATCAGAATTGACATGCATGCAACTATTAATAATGAATTATCAGTTATTTGGTAGATCACTACTTGTGAATTAAATCTAATTTAATTCACTTGACCTTCCACTAGTTCATCACTCAGTTAGAACTAGTTAAACTGATTTTAACTCAATTAATTTGAGTTAACTGATTGCACTCACACCACACTAGTGCTACAACTGCAACTGGACATGGTAAATAATAGAATCACTCTACATGCCTCACCTTTGACCCTCAACTCTAAATTCTTGAGATAACTAAGTCTATCACACTTAGTTAACTATTACAATTTGTTATGAGTTAAGATTACAATTTATTGTCCAATTTATTTAAAAATTAGACGCCCACATTTAGCACTAATGTGTCACTGAATTCCTCACTCATGTGTGACTAGAATCCCACGCTAGTATGTGGTGCATTTTCTTGTTGAATTTCAACAGGCTGCATGGTCTCCCCAATACCATAGTTAGTGATCGGGATAGTAGGTTTATGGGAGGATTTGGGCATGAGTATTTCCTTTTTGTGGGGAATGAGCTTACACCTAGTGCCATCCACCATCCATAGATATATGTTTAGACCAAGATCGTGACCAAATGTGTAGAAGGGTACATGCACAATTAAATGTGATCGGGAAACAACATGCATGGGTGAAGTGGCTTAATCTTGGAGAGTATTGTTACAACACCACTCTCCAAATGTCTATAGGTATGTCTCCATTTCATGCCTTGTATGGTTATGATGATCTGACTTTCATTGACATGGATTTTGGAGATAGCAGGGCCCCAAGGGCCAAATATTGGACCCAAGAGAGCCAAGACATCCTTAGAGATCTCAAGGACAATTTGCAAACATATCATAATCGAAATAAGTTTTATGCATACAAGAGAAGAATAGAGAGAAATTTTGAAGTTGGAGACTTAGTATTTTGGAGACTTCAACCCTCCAAGAAATCTACACTTAATTAGAAGGGAGCCGAGAAGTTGAAGCCATGTTTTTATGGGCCCTACATAGTAACTAGATGAGTTGGGTATGTGGAATATGAGCTATATATCCCACCAAGGAGTAAAATTCACAATTTATTCCACGTCTATTACTTTAAGAAGGCATTGGGGCATAAACTCACAACAACCATTGAGTTACAATCACTTATAATGAGGGGAATTTTATTTTGGAGCCAGAGGCCATTATTTAGGTAAGGGAAAGGAAGCTATGGAGTAGTTCTATCAAATATTATCTTATCTAGTGGAAAGGGATGCTAGAGGATAACACTACATCGGAGGGAGATAACATATTATAGAATCTATTTCTACAGTTCCTTGAGGGAATGCAACAATTATGAGGGAGGATTGTAATTTTCCCTCCAAATAAACTTTATTAAGGGAAGCCACACAATTTTTGCAATTTTTGGGAACTAGGAAATTTTTTGGGCAAATATTAATAGAAGAGGAAAATTTAGAAGTTAGTGGAATGTGGGAGCCACCCCAAGAGATAGAAAATCATACCCCTTGGAGCCAATTCTAATTTTAGGATGAAAGGAAGGAAAATGGAGGTTGAATTAGTGGGGTCCACAAGGAGAAGGAGGAAACCAAGATAAATAGGGTAAATTTTCCTCGTTTTGGTGATCCAGGTGGATATTGGTGGCCACCTGCCTATTCCACTTGGGGCCCCATCATTGTTTCTTTCAGTTTCCTTAATAATAGCAAAATTTACTATTTTTAGCAGTTTTTCGGGTCCTGAACTTCTGAAGCCGTTTTTGGATAGATATTTCTAACGATATATCATGGCCCATATTCTGGTGTTTCATCTCCTAGACTTAGGTTTTTGGATGTTTATGGTTTTCCATTATTTCTCAATAATATATAGGCCTTCGAGCCTCATTGTAACACATAGTTCAAAGGCCTGTAGCCACCACATCTCTTCTCAGAGATAAGCTACCGGCACCCTAGCTAGTTTATTTCCATTATATCTGTAAACAGATTTTAGTTCTTCGATATTAATAAAATGAAGTGTTATTTCTACTGCATTGTTATATTTATGGTTATATGTGTATTTTTTTGCCTTCCTGCATAAATACGGATCAGTGGTATCAGAGGGGTCTGCTCTTTCTCGATCCTTCTTTGCATGTCCCCAACGAGGTTGAGGTTTAAGGAGTTAAGGATTGATCTAGTTGAACCTTTACAAGATTAGCCTCACAAACCTCGATGACCGCCCATGGGGGACGAAAATAAATATGACGGAACAGGAGATCCTATCAAAATATTTCTCGAGGATGCCCTCAAAAAATAAAGGAATGCCATGATGGATAACTTTTCCCAGATCCTTCAACGACTGCCCACTGGCGACACATCTGCATCCAGCAGCCACTCTGGAGGCACAACTCCTTTTAAGGTACAAGTAAACTTTGACATTCCCATATTTGAGGGCCAAATAGATGTAGATGTCGTAGATAGATGGTTGAATCTATTAGAAGGATATTTCTCAGTTCATGACTTTTATGATCGGGAGAAGATTATTTTTTCACTCCTCAAAGCTACCCCCCATATCAGGGACTGGTGGGAAACCTACTGTGAGAAAAAGGACGAGGTGGAACCCCCTCTGTTCTCAGTCATACCCACTTGGAATTATTTCTGAGATTCCATCAAGGAACAATATTATCCCGTAGGGAGATATGAGGACAAGTACTTACAATGGACTACGCTACGAAAGCAAATGGATCAAGATGTACATGAGCTGACAAATCTATTCCATACCCTGCGCACAAATTTGGGTATTAAATATTCATAGAAACATTTGGTGTTGAAGTACCGCAGTTGTCTGCATAGACACATTCAGGAGGAAATGGAGTTCCTCGACATCTCCTCGCGTGGTACAACATACCGGTATGCTGCCAAGATTGAGAAGAAATTCAAACATAAGAAGCGAGACTTTGGATCTGCGAATCAAAAGCAAGGGAAAGGATCCCCAAAACCGCAAAACAAATGACAAAGCCAAGGCATGGTGGCCCAAGATAACCTACCAAAGCTGCAAGCAAATAACAACACCACGAAGCCGAAGAAGGACACAGGAAAGTGGTGTGAGTTCTATAAGAGCTCCACTCACAACACAAGTGACTGTCGGGCCAAGTAGTCACTAGTGGTCGAGATGAGGGCTTCTGAATCAAATGCATGCTCCGACTCTGACTTAGAACTCAACAAGGGGAATGAAAAAGGGAAGAAGATTATTGATGCGGAGCCCAACGCCATCATTGCCACTATAAAGATCCAGAAGGAGGAACCGGAAGATCCAGAGGAGGAGGAGTGTCTCTTCCACTCTTAGATGTGGGTAAAGGGTTCCCCGCTACAGTTCATTGTCGACAATGGGAGCCAAAAGAACCTCATTTCAACAGAGTTCGTGAAGTTCTTTGGCTTTCCGACCACAACGCACCCACAACCGTACACCATCGGGTGGCTTCACCAAGGACAGGATCTTCGCGTCAACCAGCAGTGTCGTCTTCCCTACAACATCAAGCCCTTCACAGATGAGGTATTATGTGACATTGCTCCTCTTGATATTTCTGATGTATTATTAGGCCAACCATACTTGTGGAAGCGACATGTTGTATATGAGTCTTGGCCTCGTCCTGTTATTGTTACTTTGTGCAATAATTTGTACAGGATACTAGAGGTACCACTGCCTACGGCTATCTCTTTGGTTACTGCAAAACAATGTAGTAAACTCATTTCCAACACCAAGAATTTTTTTTTCCTGATGATCCACCCCCAGGGCAAGAAGAAGACTATGGCCACAACCTCCAGACAAGGATCCTTCATATGAAAACAAAAAATGGACAAGGTCATGGAGGAGTACGGGGACATCTTCACCTCACCCACATGGGTGCCTCTGCACTGTCAGGTCAAACATCCTACCGATCTGACCCCAGGTGTGCTGCTGCCCAATGGACCGATCTATTGGCACTTTGTTTTGGAGAACGATTAAATCAAGAGGTATATTCAAGAGTTGCTATAGATAGGTCACATCCGATCGAGTTCATCGCCCTATGGGAGCTTGATCGTGTTAGTGCAGAAGAAGGATGGGACTTGGAGACTCTTTATTGACTATCGGGTGTTGAATAAGATCAATGTCCAGAATAGGTACTCAATCCCACAGATTGATGACCTTCTGGATCAACTTAAAGTGGAAAAATACTTCAGCAAGATCGAATTGAAGTTTGGGTATCACCAGGTACCAATCAAACCATCCGATGTGTGGAAGACTGCCTTCAAAGCCAAGGAGGGTATTTTCGAATGGCTGGTCATGCCTTTCGGGTTGACGAATTCTCCCGCAACCTTCATGAGGCTGATGGACGACATCTTGTGGCCATTTTCCAACTCATTTTTAGTAGTGTACTTGGATGGCATCCTGATCTTCAACTAAACTTGGGAAGAGCACCTCCACCACATCCGACAAGTCCTCCAAACACTGCAGCAACACAAGTTGTGTGCCAATTTAGAGAAGTTCACTTTTGGCATGACCCAGTTTTAGTTTCTGGGATACATTATTGATGAACAGGGGGTGCATGTGGATCCAACCAAGATCCAAGTAATTCACGATTGGCCAGCGCCAACCACTCTAACAGAGCTTCGCAGCTTTCTGGGTCTTGCTAATTTCTACCGCAGGTTCGTGTTGGAATTCTCTCATATCACTTGGCCGTTGAGTCAAGTCACCAAGGGAGGAGTGAAAGAAAAATTCTTTTGGTCGGAATCTCAACAGAAGGCGTTCTTAGAATTGAAACATCGCCTCTACTCTTCCCTAGTGCTCACATTACCAGACTTGCAACAACCAATTGAGATCGAGACAGATGCCTCTGACTATGCTATTTGGGCAGTTCTTACTCAAAAAGGGAATCCAGTGGCATATCACAGTGAGACACTATCCGACATAATCCGAAAGTATCCCACTTATGAAAAATAAATGTATTCCATTGTGCAGGCATGCCGCCAATGGAAGAATTACATTTTGGGGAAGGAAATGGTCATCCACACATAACACCGACCCCTGCAGTTCATACAGACATAAGGGAAGTTTCAGAACGATCACCATCAGAAGTGGTCCACATATCTGCAACAATTTCATTTGAACATCAAGTATAAGAATGGTAGGACCAATAATGTTGCAGACTTCCTCAGCCAACCACCGATGGTGGTGCTAACCACCGTTCTCAACTCTTGTGGGCACGAGACTTTTTATTGGCCTCTTCTCTATAAGAACAATCTGGAATTCGGCCACACATAAAAGACACTCTTGGAGGGTATGCAAGTTCCAAATTTTCACCTCCAGGATGCACTACTATGTCACTTGGGACACCTTTGTGTTCCTTCAAGCGAGTGTGCCAAGATGATTTGGGAATCACACTACAGTCAATTCACTGGGAATTTCGGGGTCGAGAAAACAGTGGCAGTATTGCAGAAGTATTTCTATTGGCCGAACCTTCGACAGGATGTTGGGAAGTACATAAGATCTTGCACTGCTTCCTCCATTGCCAAACCAACCATTAAGAAGCAAGGCCTGTATACTCTGCTAACTACCCCTAGTATACCTTGGGAATCCATATCCATGGAGTACATGTCGAGAATTCCTTCTACTAAGCATGGAAATTACTGTGTTTTTTTGGTCGTTAACAAATTCTCAAAGATGGCCATTATGTTGGCCTGCAAGAAGAGTATCACAGTAGAAGCCACTGCTAAACTCTTCTTTGAACGAGTGTGGGTGCACCTGGGATCCCACGTTCTATCATATCAGATCGGGACAACAGGTTTCTCAACACATTTTTGTCCAGCCTCTGGTTAATTCTGGACACCAAGCTCACCAAGTCCACAGCTTTCCATCCCCAAACTCATGGCTAGACAGAGGTCATCAATAGGATGATTGTACACATTCTGCACATGTACAATTCAAATAATCCATGCACATGGGATGAGATTCTTCCCTATGTACAACATATTTATAACCGAGCTCTCCACAACTCAACCATCCACAGCCCCTTTCAGGTGGGCCTGGGTTCCAGCCACTATGTCCCATTGACGTAGTCATGCCATTTGTGGCTACACAAGCCAACTCAGCTCATGTCCATTTAGAAGCTAACAATGCGAACAACTTCATTGAGGACATTCAGCACATCTGCCAGCAATTTCATGACATATTGGATAGAGCCAATGCAAATTACAAGAAACAATATGATCAACATTGGGCACCACACTACTTCCAGGTGGGTGAGAAAGTGTGGCTACATTTGCAAAAGAAGCGCCTCACCAGACCCCACCGCAAGCTTTGCCCGCTCCAACAGAGTTAAACCTAGACTGCATGGAACAGACCCCCATAGATTATATCATGGACATGCAAATCAAGAACACTTGACAGCAAAATATCCAACTATATTGAGTGGTTAAAGCTGGCCAACTCCTGCACCAAGCCAAGTGGTTCACCAGGGACCAAGTTCACTAGAAGTTTCCTCATCTCATGGAGGAACTCAACGCAATGGGGACCATTGATTCCTAAGGGGGGAGGAATTATCCAGGTGGATATTGGTGGCCACCCACCTATTCCACTTG
Source organism: Pinus albicaulis (assembly GCA_034641835.2). NCBI lineage: Eukaryota > Viridiplantae > Streptophyta > Pinopsida > Pinales > Pinaceae > Pinus > Pinus albicaulis. The sequence goes on along the minus strand of JAXQQM020083751.1, from coordinate 136,969 downwards.
GGGCCCCGCCATTGTTTCTTTTAGTTTTTTAGTTTCCTTAATAATAGCACAATTTACTATTTTTAGCATTTTTTCGGGTCCTGAACTTCCAAAGCCGTTTTGAGTCCCTAAACAAAGTTTTTTGGGCATAGCTTCTTCGACATATATGATTCTATTCCAAAATTGATATGCACAAGAATTAGTTGTAGTCCTCATATAGATCTTTCTAATGATGTATCATGTCTGTCAAACAGAGAGTGTATGCCAAAGTTACGACCCCAGGAAATTGATGTACCAATTTTCCCGACAGGGCCCATATTCTAGTGTTTCATATCCTAGGGTTTTCCATTGTTTATCAATAATATATAGGCCTTCGAGCCTCATTGTAACACAGAGTTCAGAGGCCTGTATCCACCACATCTCTTCTCAAAGATAAGCTACCAACGCCCTAGCTAGTTTATTTCCATTTTGTCTGTAAACAAATTTTAGTTCTTCGATATTAATGAAATGAAGTGTTATTTCCGATGCATTATTATATTTATGGTTATATGTGTATTATTTTGAATTCCTACATAAATCCAGATCATTTGGGGCTTTTTTTCAATTTGGAAATTACTCTCTTGTACTCTTGAGTTGTTGAGCCAATTCTACAATGAGGTGTTTAACACAAGAGGCTTCCAAGCAAAAATATCAACTCCATCTTGAGTGGAATTTGTGTGCCACTCTAGGGGATATTATCATCAACTCTCATAGTTTTTCTGGGAGGATTTGAAAGGTTATTTAACCCTTATTTGGAAGATACTGGGCATAGAAAAGGAACATGCATTCCTTGAGAGAGTGAATTTTACAACAGACCTGATTATGGGCTTTCGTGGACATATTCCATTGGGATTTTCCTTAATATTTATAATGGTTTGTAGGGTTGATTTGGTGCCTATCCTCTAGGAAAAAATTTAAATTTTTTGGCATGCACAGAGGTAGACTAGTTGGGCTTGTGCATTCAATGAGGAACTGAACTTTTTTGGGAGGAAAGACTGAGATTTGGGTGTTAGGAGTTTGGATTTTCTAGGAGTCATCAGGTGAATTTGTGGAGGTATTTCTCAATATTTTGGGCACCATTTGCAGTTGGATTCCTGAAGACGTGAATAGTTAGAGGAAGGAGGAATTCACACTATTTGGGGGTGTTATGGGGTGGTTGGAAGGTGAAAAACTATTTATTGGTTTTTGTGGGTTTGTTGAGGAGATCCTACCACCAATTTTGAAAAAAAAAAATTGAGCACTCTAGAGGGGTCAAACACTAGTTCTATTCCATACAGAAGCAACAAAATTATTGGGTCAACGCAGGGGATGGAGGACAATCTGAAGAATGATGTGGCAGACCTTATGGCTAGATGTTTAGATTGTAAGCATGTAAAGGAAGAGTGTAGGCACCAGGTGGACAACTAAAGTTGGTTGTGATTCCTGAGTGGAAATGGGAGGTCATTTCCATGGAATTTATCACAGGTTTGCGTAGGAAAGAGATACAACATGATTCCATCATGGTTGTTGTGGACAAGTTTACAAAGGTAGAAAACTTCATTCCATTGAAATCTACATTCTCAACTAGATATGTTGCACAGGTGTTCATCAGAGATGTAGTCAGATTTCATGGTGTTCAAAAGAATATTGTGTCAAATAGGGATGCAAAGTTCAATTCCAAGTTTTGGAAGGAGTTGTTTGCAGGTTTGGGCACAAATTTTTCCTTCAATACAAATTAACATCCACATACAAATGGACATACTGAGAATGTCAACAAGATCTTGGAGGACATGTTGACAATGTATGTGATGCATCAACATTGGAAGTGGGAATAACATCTTCCATTGGTAGACTTCGCCTACAACAACGAGTATCAAGGATCCTTGAAGATGAGTCTGTTTGAGGCATTGTATGGTCGGAGTTGTAATACTCCCATCAGTTGGAATGATATGGTGAACATGGTATTGATTGGAATAGGTACATTAGCAGAGGTGGAACAAGAAACGCAAGTTATCAAGAGGAATCCAAAAGTAGCACATGATAGCTAGAAGATAAATTCACATCGGAACATGTTTTTTAAGGAGTTTCAGGTTGGGGGGGAACAAGTGTAATTTCACATCAAACCCAAAAAGATCTCCCTCAGGATTGGATCATGTACCAAGATGGCACCATGATTTTGTGGATCTTTCAGGATTATTTAGAGGATCATATCAGTAGCCCATCGACTTATACTGCATTTTGTAGTCAAATTCCATGATGCTTTTCATATATCATTGCTTAAGAAGTATGTTAAATATGATGATCATGTGATTGATTGGTCTATATTGCAAGTGGATCCATATGGAGAATTCCAATCAAAACCTTAGTGTATATTTCATATAAAGGTTTTAATGCTCCAGAACCGAGAAATCGAGTAGGTTAAAATGCAATGGAAGCACTTTGGGCCCAATGAAGCTATAGGGAAGATGGTGGATCAGATGCATGCGATGTATCCTTCATTGTTTTCCAGTTGAGGGAAAGCAGTCTTGGTATATGTTTGGTATATTTTTTGATGTGATTTTTTGATATATGCACTTATGTATATGGATGTAAATACCACCATGATCTATGTTATAAATCTCCAATAAGCGACATGGGTGTCATGTAATTATAGTTGTCATGTTGGTTTTATTTCAGTAGGGTGATCATTGTAAATACTGCAATGAGCTAAGTTATAAATCGCCATGGGCAGTATGTTTTCTTTTTAGTGGTTTTGTTGAGGTATAGGTGTGGTTGAACACCGAGGATAGTGTCTCCCAAGGGGGAGGATTTTTAACAACCTTGGTGAAAATTCCATGTAATAAAAGTTAATAAAGGAAACATAATAACCAAGGTTGATTGGACACTTATTCCAAGATGAATGTTGGGAAAAAAATCCTAGTGAGGGTGTTCATTAGTTTATTATGGCTAATGAAATTTCCAAAGGTAATGTCAAAGGTTTTGGAAAGGAAAAATGGAATTTTTGGCACATTTATTTATGAAAATAATGGAAAATAGGAGAAAAGGAATGTGAAAGGTCACGGGTTGCATGTGAGGAGGAAAATGAAGGAAAATAATGGAAAATGAAGAAAATAGAGGCCTAATTGATAAAAAGGCTTCTAAGAATCAGTTGGTACCTTTTGTCTCATTTTTGGGGCTCTCTCATTATTCTCCCTCTCTCTATCACTCTTGGAAACTTAGCGTTTTCTTGGAGAACTTTGGCATTGGATCAAGAAAATAAAATAAGGCAAGAGGAAGGAAGGAGAAATTAAGGAAGAGCAGGATCAAGAAACTACAACAATATTCTTTGCAGGTATCAATTTGCATGTGTGATTTATTTTCTATATTTGGCCTGCATGGTATTGCATGTGGTTCTTTGATGTCATGGCATGGGTTTTTCCATGTTGGACATTATTTTCATTCTAGCCTTTCCATTTCTAGATAGCCATGATGTGATGGGGTTCTCATGTTTGGCTGAGATGAATTTTTGGATGGATTCAAAGCTAAGTGAGGTGGATCTACGAATGAAAGAACACATGGCCTAGTAACCCTTGAACCTGAGTGTGGGTTGCAATAAATCTAGATCATAGTGTTTTTCCTTGGTTAGGGCGTAGTGATCCGGTGTGGATTTTCGTAAACCCTAGAGGTGGGTGCTCTTCATCGAGCCTAGGAATCCCGAGATCAGATATACAATAAATTCTAGAGAGTGGAGGCTCGATTTAGGGCCTAGTGATCCAGGATGGATTTTGGTAAAGATCGAGAGACTAGGAGACAGGAAAATTCCTCGTGGTGTAGGTGGAGAAATTCGGTGGCATTCATGCTTTTTTCATGGCCTAGTGATCTAGGATGGATTGTGGTAAAGCTTGGTTTCTATTGATGAGAGTGAGGTGGTTTAGCCTCAGGATGCTTTGGTTGGTTATTTCAGTTTGAGTCCCACATTCATGATTGGAATATGGCATAGGGGTGATTGGATGAAGAGATATTTGGCTCAGCCAATATATGGTCGGGTGGAACGTGGTAGTCCCATCTCGGGTTGGATTTTGCATTCATTAATAAGAGGTTCTTTCCTTGACATATTATGTGTAAATGTATTGGTTTATGTGTCGATTCTATGGATTATGTATCCTTCATATATCTATTGTTAATATGTTGGTTATACACATGTATTATGATAGTGATGATGTATGGCTCTCCTCATGTTTTGATTTGTAAACGAATGAAAAATGTATCTATGACCTAATATATGAAAATGCATCTAATGATGTAAGGGAACAATGATTCTTAGTGATTCTCAAATAATTATGAGATCCCTATGCTTAGATATGTTGTTTAAACCTGTAAATTACATATTTGTGACATGTTTGACAGAATTCCCGTCATGGATAGTAGGGGCCCAGTCTAGACCTTGTCAATGTTTTTGAAAATGTATCCATGTTCTATTGTTATAACTCATTTCTGAACATGTCATTGAGTTCTTGGCAGTGACCTGGGCTCTGGGCCTAAAAAAAGTGGCTCAAATCCCATGGATGATAGCATAGGTTTGAGGGAAAAAGTCCCTGGACGCATGCATTCCCATACTGTGGGAGAATACAGAGCCTCCCAGACACACCCTTTCCCATATCAAGGGAGTGTCTGGGGGTTTAATGGTATAAAACCTCAGTGGGACACATGGGATGATTACCTGAGTGGTTAGGATGGCTCCTATGAGTTTTGTTTCTGATGTGGAAGGTTTTTGTGATGCGTTTATGTCGATTCCACTTCCTTAAGGTCACCTAGGAGGTTGAATCAGATCATAGTACCCTCTCGTCGCATGTTTACCCCGATTTGTCAGTTACTTAGGTAGATATGGGAGGAGGGGTTACAAAAATCAAAGTTTATCTAAACTGTAAAAAAACACGAGTGTATGCAGATCACTAAAGGTTGCCAAATAAACTCTGTAAAAGGAAATTACAATGAGAAATTTGATTCTCTATATGTCTCACGGGTTATGTTATGCACAGTCACGAGACTGATTTTGCAAAAATCCATGAGACCGTCCTGAAAGGTTTAAAAGGGGGGATTTCATGCCGTGAATAGGTCCAATGGAGACCTGCAAAGCTTCAGGAAAATAATGTGACTAAAACCAGATAGATAAATAATGAGTAAAGGCTTGTAAAACAACCAAACTAGATCAAAAAAGGTAACCAAATTGAGTTGCCAATTTGTATAGTGTATTTGGTAGCATATGAATCCCAAATCTACATCTCTTGCAATTGTTTCTTCCTACAAGAAGGTATACAAACAATGAAAAATGTTAGTGTTTAAACATGGACTGAAAAAGCATTGAATTAAGTGAAAACAATGCATAAAAAAAACTAAACTAATCAACTTAAAACAATCCAAGAAATTTAAGCAAATCAACAAAGGAATGGGAAAATGGTCCTTTTTATTGATTAATGGTAGTGGAAGAGTTACAAATGAATTTTAAAGACACTTGAAGAGAGCTACTTGAGGAATGCTGCTTAATAGATCTCAACAAGGATTTCCCCTTCTCAATCTCTTTTGCAAGCTCTTTCTCTCTCAAAGAAGTAAATAAATTTCTCTCAAATGTGGAATTCTCTTAGCATTGGCATGCTTGATTTCTTTGGAGCAATTTTGGTAGCGTAACAATGCATAACCTCCTCCTTTTTTGGCTCTCTAAGCTCTTGCATTTGTAGAAATTTTGACCACCTTCTCCCTCTTTTGGCTCGTCAATGAGGTTGTTTGGCTCTTAAATGAGATAAGAGCTACCATCCTTATTCAATTAATGGTTCTTGAGGTTCAAGGACCAAATGGGAAGGCCTATCATGTCAAGAGTTTTAGTTTTCTTCAAGAAAATGTGCCTCTAGAGGTGCTGAATGATATTTTTGTGACTATTGCAACTAGCAAAGAAAAAACCACGAGGGTGCAATAAAGTTACTTTGGAGCACCTATGAAGGTTGATTTTTAAAGTAAAATTTAGGAAAAAAATTTGATTTTTCATTTCATGATATTTTCAACTTGAAATGTGTCCTCTGTACATGTTCCTTACTCACTCTAAGTGCCTTATATTTTTTATAAATGAGTGTACAATTTCTTCATAATAACATGGTGGTAGAAGGAGCTCGATCAAGTAATAGCTTGATCGAACTCCTACTTATGTGCCGAAATGAATACTTGGTTGGTGGAAATTTATGACTAGTAACGCTCCATCGAGATCCTAGCTATGTCGTCAACCATAGAAATGTAAATTAATATATCAATAGTTGGTTGTTGGTGTTGGTGGTGTTAATGATTAAAAGAGCTATATTGAGCTCTTTAGTCCTAGTGGGAAACAATGGCTCTATCGAGAGATTTTCTTTAACCCTGCCAATAGTTCGATTGAGGGTTTTTTAAACCCTTGCTCAAGCTATTTCAAATTTTACGTAAATATCTCGATTGATATTTTTAAGTGCTTGATCAAGTTTTCGAGGACCTAAAAAATAGAGTTTTAGCTCCCCTTCTACAGATTTCTCTGCAACGCCATCTTGTAGAATGGCGAACTTAAGGAAATATTTTTCCTTAGGTGGCGGAGTTCATAATGTTGGATTCATGAAGGAATCCTTTATCCAATGGCATATGTGTTTGACTTTGTCAAATTAATATGATATTTTTCATCTAATTTTTTCAAAAGCTTATGCTTGAAGTCTTTTTGGACAATTTCAAAGGGGCTAAATGAAAAATCAATAACATAAAATATACAAAATTAAAAATAAATAAATAAAAATTTCATTCACTTCATTTACAAGTCTACTTCAAAAAGGTACTCTTGGTTTTTGAATTTATTTAAATAATAGGAAAAAATCATGCACAAACACGTGTTTGAAAAAACAATTCAAATATTAATTCGCCAACTTCGAAAAATAATAAAAAATATAAATTTTCATAAAAAATATATGCTTATATGTGTGTGTGTGTGTGAAACTATACATTTTAGACTAAGTTATTTCGCACGAACACACACATACTTGTTAAGACGTGCGGAAAATTGCAAGGACAAGCATTTAATTTAATGGAAAATTGACAGATTATATGACACTAATAGTTTTTGAAAAAAATATCATTAGAACAACAACATAAGTCTCCACACGGTGTCTTTTTACTCCAAATCAAAATTCACAAAGCTTATATGAATTTTGAGGGTTTCAATTCAATAAAAGAGTCAAATTTTGAATTTTCATCGTCACATTTAGCCCAAAACTGTAACCCATCTTCATGGATACACCGAAAAGTAAAGTGTAACCCATCTACTTTATGGATCACAAAAGTATTAGATCTAACATAAAATAATTTAGTTACTTTCTAATAATAAGGAGATATATAATTCATTCAAGTTTTAATATATAATTGATATGTAGCATTTTAAAAATATTCAATGTGGGTGACAAATAAAATATTTTCACCATGCAAATTTAAGTAATATTGAAGTATAATTAAAGATATATTAATAACTAAAAAACATGTTAATATAGTTCATAACTAAAATATTTCAATGTCAACTATGCATATATGTATATATTACATAAAATAATTAAAAAAAAACTAAATTCTTATTGTCAAAACATTTCAAGTAGTCTCATTACTTTATATTTTGGCTCATTTTCATGTACGTTTCTGGTTTCTTTTTTGGTCTAAAATATAGCTAATATTTGTTGGAATTGGAAATTTCAGTTGTGTATTCTACACAATCCAGGTGTCCAAAGAGACTTTCAAGACATTGCATCCATTTATGTATTAAAAAATGCAATTTAAGAAATGAAAAATTACACATAGTTTGTGTATGTGTGTGTGTATGTGACCTATATAGATCCATCTTAACCACATTATTTATCAAGTTTTGACAGGGATTAACTTGCTTGAGGTGCAAATATTTTTTCAAATTTCACACTCCAAAAGAGACTTGCATATCAAATTATTATTATTATTATTATTATCCAATTTTTAGGTCACAGCCAAGCCAAACACTAAATTGGTGTACGAGACCCCCTTGTTTGTGGGACAAGGGACCCACCTCCGCGCAACAATTTGACTGCTAAGTCTACGAAGGCATACATACTTTACCCCCCTCTGGTTTTGAACTTGTGACTTCTTAGGAGGAAACGCATGCTCTTAACCATTAGGCTCACTCAAGCTATATGAAGGTATGATGATGATACTTAAAGCCTACTAAGATTAAATTTAGTCTATTGAACCTTAAGAAAGTAAAGAATGGTTTGGATCACTTTAAAATTTTATTTTTGTGTTAGAACTGTGTTGAGAGATGCATTTTTAAATTTTTGTGTTCGAAATATTTTGAGAGATGCATTCGAAAATCACCATAATTAAGAAAATGAATATTGTAACACATATTTTGAAATTGTGATTTATTTTGGGTGTACATATGGCATTAAAAAAAAATGTTTTGATTATATGACATGCTTTTACCTTCATACATACGGTACGGTGATGTATATAAAAAAATACAATGAATTGAATGGAAGAGGTCACGGAGATCCCCACTCTTGGGAATTACAGAAATTTATTATTTCAGATTCGCGGTAGAATAGTACCCTGCCAGGGTACAGACCCGGCTTCGATTTCCGGCTGGTGCAATTGTTTTCCGTTTTACCATTTGCGGTACCCTTTCAAAGGCGCAATGGATTAAAGACCAAATCTCAACAGATAAGGAAACCCGCTCTGCAAGTATTCCATCTCAAATGCTTTCCTCGTTTAATTAGCTAATATGCTAAATCTATTGAACATATCTCGTCGTTGTAGTATAATGGTGAGTATTCCCCCTGTCACGCGGGTGACCTGGGTTGAATCCCTGCAACGGTGGATTTTGTTTCTCAATTTTCCCACGGCAAATAATTTTTTCCATGCTCTAACTAGATTGCTGTTTTACCCTGAAAATCATGGAAAATCAGGCACATTTTGTTTCTCAATTTGCCTGTGGCAATTAATTTTTTCCATAGTCTAACTCCACTGTGTTTTTTCCTTGAAAATCATGCAGTGATTTTTGTAAATCCAGTTTATTGCGATCAAACTTCAATATTTTGTGTGCCCTAGACGTTTTTGATGGTGCTGAATCAATTTCCACTATCAAAAACATGATTCAAACACTGCTACTACTACAAGATTTCTTAATATTTTTTGCCCAGATTCCAACCGCTTTTGACTGTCTGGCCAATTCTTAATTGTATTCTTTCCATTTGATTGTTGAAACTCTCTTTATTCCATGATGTACTCTAAAACAAATGCAAGGCTTTTTCAAATTTTAATTAACTTTATTTTAAGCATAACATGGAAATAATGATGTTCAAATCATTATATTCAATATTAAAGTTATCTTAATTTAATGAGCAATGGGGGAAGTGGTTAAACCAAAGCACAAATGCCCATTTACCAAGACACTTAGGGAATAATTTGAAACTATGCTTAAGTATTTTCTTACCACCCCATGTTGGAAAGGTACTCCCCTTCAAGACACTTGGATGATTAGGGACAATTGCAAATATCTATGGTAGATAGTATTGCAAATATTTATGGCAGATAGTACAACTCTCTGTTATTGGCTTTCCATGGAAACATCAATGTAAGGCTACTTTTCATGAGGAACCATCCCTTGTAAGCTCAGGGTAATTGAGGCTTCTCAAACAAGAACTGTCTTTTCTTGTTAATGCCAAATTCATTGTTTTCCATAAAGATTTTGAATCCCTTCCTATTAGGGCACATACTCCTATCATTAGCACTTCGAGCTTAAATATGGCACTATTAATAATTTACTTATGTTCTTATCATTATATAGTTGTAGCTCCCTTTATTTCATGATGTACTAAAGCCAAATTTAGAATTTTCCTTTTGAGTCCCTTACTAGTTGCAGTCATTTATGGATGGGGTCTCCTATGTTGAGGACACCAACGTCCCGCTATCTCCTGTGAGGGTCCCTAAAATTTGGGGATTGTCTCCATATGTCTCTCACATCCCCACATTCCATAAATTTGGTGGAACATTAGAATTATTAGTGTAAGGCTACTTTTCATGACAAGCCATTCCCTCTTAGCTTGGGGGAATTGAGGGTTTTTAAACATTAACTAGTTTTACTTGTTAAAAACAGATTTAGCTTTCTCCATTTCAGACGTCCCTTCCTACAAAATCATTGGCTCATATGCTAGCATTTCTAGCTTAATTAGGATGGGAAATCCCTTGTATTCTTGTCGTTAGATTGTTGTAGCTCTTTGTGTTTGACATTGTGCTCCTTGTCCCTTGAAGTAATATATGATGAATCTCTAAAAAATATACGATTTTGTCAAACTTTAATTGATTCTAGTTTTTAAAAACCCTAAATTAGTGGAGTACAAATTGGTATATTCAATACCAACCATACCTTAATTTATTGAGCACCTAGTCAAGTGGTTAAAGAAATTGTTTTGCTCATACCTGGGTTTAAAACCCTATAATACAAGTTGTCAGACTAATGCTACCTAAAAATTTAACTTATGCATCCATGGTCAGTATAAGTCCAACTAACATGGAGGGCCTGATGGTGTAGAGTATCTCAATGTGTGATGCCAAGTTCAAGCCTTCTGTGAAATTTATAAAATAGATACTTCATGGTAATGGAATTTCATCCAAAGGAAGAGCCAAAGGGATATTTACCAAAAAAGTAAAAAAAAAATGTGCATATGACCAAAATCCCATGAATGATAATAAAAAAATTATTATGACCTTTACGTAGTTCATTGTAGTTTTTTTTAAAATCCTTATCCAAAACCAAACCTAACTAGAGTTGTTGCACTACTTAGAGAAAATCCTTGGTTTCCCCCTACAAGATTACAAATTCAAAACACTTTTTCCTCCTATCCAATAGACATAAATGTAGCACTAATCAAAGTGTCAAAGCCTTGGTGATGCCATGCCAAATTAACTATTCAAAATCCTATCCAATTTGTTGAATGTACTTGTTCTCGTGGAAATCTAAAGCTTTGCATGTTGGAATATTTTAGTATGATAAAGTTTTGTTAAGTTTAAGTAGTTAGAACATGTTTAAAATAGAATGATACTTTTTATGCCCTTGTGGTTAGTAATACTAGTGGTTTTCCCTATAGCTCATAAAAATTACTCACCTACTATTGTGAAACACTGAAATGTTCATAGTTCAAGTACAATTTGCTACCGAAAATGGCCCAAAAAAACTATTAGGGTACTAATGGGCCAATTTACAATTAATAGTTGTGATATTATTTTTCTACCAAGAAATGACAAAAAAAATTGACCGTGTTACCATTCATTCACACCTAGGTGGTAGATAAAATCATAAAATTCTAAGCCATCAACAAATGTTTCTGGTCAAACCCACCTATATAGAAATAATTTTAAGCCATCCACTAATTCTTATGGTCAACCACACTTGTATCATCTATAACGTGAGTTTCAAAGGATCGATGTTGGTGCAAATCCCGAGAAACTTTGGCATAATCTTATCCCACTCATACCTAGCACCGGGCTGAAGAAAGTCATCTCTTTGCATGAATAATTCCTTGGGCCATAAGCTAGTGCCTCAATGATTAAAGCCCTCCTTTTCTTTTCTTCAATCCAAGTAGAGGAAAAATAATTGGGATTTTACCATTAATCTAGGAGAATGGTGATTTGGTAAGTGTCCAAATTGATTGAAATATATATGAGTGAGATTATGGACAAGTATAACTAAAAAATTGTGAGAATCCATTCCATATATCCTAAGCTATAATAAGAACATGAATTTTAAGACAAAACGTTAAGCCATCAAACAATTTTTATGGTCAACCCCACCAGTATCATGTATAACATGTATTTCAAATGAGTGAAGCTTGGTGCAATTCCCAGACAATTTTGAAAAATAGAACCCTGTCAAACCTGGAACTAAGACAAGAGAAGACCTTCCATTGTGATGCAACACCCTCTAGGCCATGAGATGATACCTCAATGGTTAAATCGATCCTTTCATTTTCTTCAATCCAAGGAGAGGAAAACTAATGGGGACTTCATTTTTAATCTAGGAGAAACGTGCTTTGTCGAGTGCCCAAGTTGATTGAGACCTGTATGAGTGAAATCATGGGAAAGGATCACTAAAAATACATGATAAAATAGTCCAGATATCCCAATCCATATAGAAAGCATTAATTCCTAATAAGCACAAGCCTCATACCTTGCAAGTCATACTAAGGATGTGGGAGTTTAGAAAGCACAAATGTTACATTAGAGTATTCAACTTTATTGAATTAATATTAGCTTAAAACCAATGATTTTGTTGTTAACCTAAGGGAAAGGGGAATTGGAGAGTGCCCAATGTGACTCAAACCTCTGTGAGTGAAATGAAGACAAAAATAAATAAAAAGTCCCGAGCCAAAGGAGATATGTCAATCCATAGTGAGAATGTGGGTGCCTAGTGAATACAACCCTCAAAATCGTAAGCCATTTTTAGGATGTCGGTGTTTAGTAAGCACAAAGTTCCAACAGAGCGTTGAGATTTATCAAGTTGAAATCAAATTAAAACTAGGGGTTTTACTATTAATTTAAGGGAAAATTTATTCAATGAATGTCTGATAAGCACAACCCTCAAACCTAACAAGCCATATTGTGGAGGTGGGTGTTTAGTAAGCACAAAATTCCATTAGAGCACTAAGATTTTCCTATATAATATCAACTTAAAACCAAAAAAAATAAAAAATATACCCAGTAATTAAACATATGAATTATGCTGCATTAAAATAATTATATACCTTAACCACGGAAACACCCCTAAAAAAACACAAATTTTACACAAAACCTCAAATAGGTTCACGTCCATGACTTAGAAGATAAAAATATATGATGCACTCACACTTTCTAACAAACAAGACTCCCTAGCCTCATCACCAACAAGCTTGTACTAGTACATGACCCAACTAGTATGCTTCGTGTGAGGCGAGCGCCCTCTATGGAACATCAGAGTATTCTCATCCTAACAATATCCCTTATCGATAGAATCAAGTGGTCTTACCGATGATTTTGTAGTACCCACCATCGATATCCTCATTCTTCCATGATCCATTAGTGTATTTCTTTCAATTCCGCACAGTAAAGAAAAACTAGTGTTGATCCCCACCCTCAAAGCATGCCCTTTCTACTCAATCAGATGGATCGTACTTGTGAAGATCAATATCTGTAATTGCATTGAAGTAAACACGTTCTGACTCTGGCTTCATCTTTGATTAAGAAAGTTTCCTTCCAAGATAATAGCAAATCAACTCTTCTTCCATAGGATAAAATAGAAAGCCTATAGGTAAGTAGTTCAAGTCACCCGTGAACGCTCAAATTTATGATATGTCATGGACTAAATGTGGAGCTATTTTTGTTGAAGGGTCAAGGGTTTTTAGTTCGTGTTCGACCTCAATCCATCCAACATCACTTTCATTGGTGTTGCCTCCTTTCAAAAAATGACCTCAAAGTCAAATGAAAATACATAGAAACCTCGCTACATATCCATGATGCCTACTAAGGATAACAAAAATTGGAACTCTTCTAGGGCTTCCCAAGGTTTTCAAACCCTACCAACATAAATTTTTTTTTTTTAATTTGACAGTCATGAAGTTTAATGAATTTTATGGAATTTCAAACGAAAGGCTTTTCATGAGAAGGATAAAAAAAAAAATTATAATCATTTTGTGAATTTTTAAAGAATTTAAATTTAAGTTGATTTAAATATATATGAGTGAGATTGTGGACAAGTATAACTAAAAATTTGTGAGAATCTAGTCCATATTCCTAAGCTATAATAATAACATGAATGTTGACACAAAATTTTAAGCCATCCAACAATTTTTATGGTCAACCCCACCTGTATCATGTATAACATGAGTTTCAAAGGAGTGAAACTTGATACAAGTCCCAGAAAATTTTGGGAAAATAGTACTCACTCAAGCCTAGAACCGAGACAAGAGAAGCCCTCTCTTTGTGTTGCAACACCCTCTAGGCCATGAGATGATGCGTCAATGGTTAAATCCATCCTTGTATTTTCTTCAAGCCAAGCAGAGGAAAACTAATGGGGACTTTATTGTTAATCTAGGAGAAAGGTGCTTTGTCAAGTGCCCAACTTGATTGAGACCTATATGATTGAAATCATGGAAAAGGATCACTAAAAATACATGATAAGCTAGTCCAGATATCCCAATCAATATAGAAAACATTAATGCCTAATAAGTAAAATCCTCATATCTTGCAAGTCATGCTAAGGATGTGGGAGTTTAGAAAGCACAAATTTAAATTAGAGCATTGAAATTCAACGAATTAAGATTAGCTTAAAACCATGGATTTTGTCTTTAATCTAAGGGAAAGGGGAATTGGAGAGTGCCCAATGTGACTCGAATCTCTGTGAGTGAAATGTAGACAGAGATAAATAAAAAATCATGAGCCAAAGGAGATATGCCTAGCCATAGTGAGAACGTGGGTGCCTAGTGAATAAAACCCTTAAAATTGAAAGCCATATTGAGGATGCCGGTGTTAAGTAAGCACAAATTTCCAATAAAGCGACGAGCTTTATCAAATTGAAATCAAATTAAAACTAGGGATTTTACTATTAATTTAAGGAAAGATTTATTCAATGAATGCCTAATAAGAAAAACCCTCAAACCTTGCCAGCCATATTGTGGATGTGGGTGTTTAGTAAGCACAAAATTCCATTAGAGTGCTAAGTTTTTCTTATATAATATCAACTTAAAACCAAAAAAAAAAATTTATACCGAGTAATTGAACATATGAATTACACTGCATTAAAAAAATTATTTACCCTATCCATGAAAACACCCTTTATCAAACCCAAAGTTTACACAAAAAATCTAGCAATTTCAAGCCCATGACTTAGAAAATAAAAATATATGATCGTCTCACCTTTTCCAACCAACAAGACTCCCTAACGTCATAATCAACAAGCTTGTACTCATGCATGACCCAACTAGTATGCTTCGTGTGAGGTGAGCACTCTCTATGGAATACCATAGTCTTGTCATCCTAACAATCACCCTTCTCGGTAGAATTGAGTGGTCTTTATCGGTGGTTTTCTAGTACCCACCATCTATAGCCTAGTTCTTCCATGATCCATTATGGGATTTATTCCTATTCCCCTCCATAAAGAAACACTATTTTCAATCTCTGCCCTCAAAGCATGCCCTTACTACTCAATCTGATAGATCGTACTTGTAAAGATTAGTATATGTAATCGCATTCAAGTAAACGAGTTCTGACTATGACTTAATCTTCGATTTCAATTTCGAGTAAGAAAGATTCCTTTTGAGATAATAGCATACCAACTCTTCTTCCGTGGGATGAAATTGAAAGCCTAGAGGTAAGCAATTCAATTCACCCTTGAATGCTCAGATTGACGATATGCTATGGAATAAATGCAGAGTTGTGTTTGTTGAAGGGACTATACCCCACTCAAACCAATTTTTCTACACCTAATGGGTATTTTTCATTTAATTACCAAAATATATAACATAACACTCCATGAATCAAACTACATTTAGACACAAGAGAACTATATCATGAAAAAAACACTATAACTTCCTATGAGTACAAAGGAAATGGTGTGCCATAAACATAATTGGAAGGGGGTGCACTCATGATCCATTGTACCTCTCCTCGTTTCATAAGTATACTAATAATTTTCCTATATGTTGAATTATGACATTAATTTGCATGAAATATGTTTCTTCTTTCAATACAAAAATATGTATATAGAGAAATATTCATATGGCTTATATATCTATACATATGAAACTTTAATTTTCTTAAATAGTTCATTAACATCCATGCCTAAGTTTTTTTACAATACTAATTGTTTGACTTATCTTAATCAATACAAAATTCCTTGATAAAGGTTTAACCTCTTGATCAAGACATGAGAAACATCATCTCCCATTTCCAAAAATAATTCCAAATTACCTTATGAATTCCCAATCACATTTGTTAACCTCCATTTTTAATTGGAACTCATGCACATATGCATAGTTCCATTTTTTTAGTTGAAATTTTCATATGAATATAACTTCACATATATATCTTAGACTTGGTCACACCTTATTGTAAGTGTTGATGAACCTTTTTATTTCAATATTTTAAATTATTAAAATGATAGAGATGCCATGTTTGGGTTTGATTCATATGAGTTTAATTTTATGTCAAATGATTGTTGATGAAATTATATAGACTCTAAATTTGAACCATGTGAGTTTAATAAGAGGATAGTTAATGTAGTCCCCACAAATGTTCAAGTATTACCAAGTGACATGTTTATGCTTGTGTTTATGCATGTGGATGTGAAATAATACATGCAACAACAATTAATACTAAGTGTAAGTCTTAAGTTACTTTGGGAAAATAGATACCCCTAGTCACATTTAGTTAGCACCAGTTTTGGGATTACTGAACTTGAAGCATCCCTTCAAAGTGGAGATAGATGTGAGTGGGTAATCTTGGGAGTGGTCTTGATGCAAGTATGAATACCTGCATGCTACCATTTTGAATTATTTCATGGGAAACTCTCAACTACCCTACCTATGACAAGGAGCTCTATGGCCTAGAGCAAGTTGTGAATAAGTGAAAACATTATTTGCTGGGAAATGAGATAGTAATTCACACATATCACTAGCGACTATAGTGCCTATAAGCATAGATTAAACTTCAATATACTAAGCATTAAAATTATATGGGGTTTCTACATTATTTTCGTCTAGTGATCAAGTATAAGAAGGGTTGGCTGACATGATTGAAAGGCTACCCACATCAAAGGTCATAGCTTTGGGAGTTGTAGTGCACATGGATTCATTCACCCATGATGAATAAAAACAGACATATTCAGAGGATGAGGACTCCAAGGATGTGTTGCAATAGTTGTGAATCTAGAGTCATGTGCATGATGACAACAACAAAATTGACTACCAATGCCAAGACGAGTTACTCTATAGGTTGGATAAATTATGTGTTCCTAAAGGTGAGTGATTGTAGTTGATTAGAGAGGCTTTCACCTCTAAGGTTGTAGGGAGATTTTGTGTAGAGAAGATAATGGTCAAATTGCAAAGGTATGTGTATCAGCCCAAGATGCAAGAACATATAACTAGATTCATAAGAGGATGCATTCTTTGTTGTACTAGCAAGCCTAGAAATAGGAAATAGGGTCTATATCATCCCTTTCATGTACCTACTCATCCTTGGTAAAGAATTTAAATACATTTTATGGGAGGTTTACCAAAAACCAAGAAGGGACATGACTACATGTTCATGACAGTTGGAAGTTTCAACAATATGTGTGTTCTATTCCCATGTAAAAACATCATCAGTGGGAAAAAAACAACAAACTTGTTCTTTGTATAGGTCTAGGTGCACTTTTGGATATTGAGGAGCATCGTTTTAGATAGGAAAAAAAATTATCATTTCATTTTGGACTACACTGTGAAATAATATGGACACGAAGTTGAAGAGGTATACAACATTCTACACACAAACAAATGGGCAAGCATAAATAGTCAACAAGGCTTTGGTGAAAATTTTGAGGGGTTACAATAAAAGGAATCCACATATCTTGGATGAAAATATGATATATTTAAAACAATATTATAATAGAGAAGTCTACACTTCTACTGATAAGTCCCTATTTGAAACTTGCTTTGGATATATTCCACCTTCACCTTTGGATTTTGCATATGAGCAACAAGGAGGAGTAAGGGAGGATATTATGCCTTAATGGTAGAAAAATACTTCAAGAAGATAAGGATAATGCATATACAGGTATTGGATATATTGTGGAAGTCAAAAGAAAAATACAAGGTCATGCATGATCAACACATAAAAGAGAATTCGTTCAAGGTGGGAGACAAAGTATGGTTACAATTTAACGAGGAGATGTTGCAAGGTCTTAGTAAAAAAATCAAGGCTTCATGGTATGGTCCCTTTGAGATAATGGAAAAGGTGGGAGATAATGCCTATATAATCAATCCAACCTTAGACATGTGAATTTAATTTGTGGTGAATGTAGAGAATCTAAAACTCTATGAACCCTCCATGGTAGACTAGGAAGAGGAATAGGTCCTCCCTGTTGTAGAGGATTTGGCACCAAATGCTTAGGAAGAGTTGAAAAAAGATATAATTTTCAAAATAGGTAAAAAAATACAAGATAGGGTTAGTGTTAACTTTGGTATATTGGATTGAAAGGATAAATTCTAGGTAAGGCTAAATGATACACATTAGAGAAGGTTAAGGAAGAAATTCATCACCTCATTTAAGTAGAAGATTTTGGGGACTAAAATTCTCCCAAAATGGGGAGGTGTGATCTATATTAGAACATCATATTATATACCATACATATTAATTCTTTAAAAGTGGAAAACCTTTCAGAAGTAGTTTGAGGCATCAAACAAAATTTTTAGGGGTAAAACTTTGTCGCTTTATTGTGACACCTATTTGTGCCACTATACACACATATACCTTTCAACAACACAAGAATAAACTCAATCAAAGTTTGTATGCAAAAGTTATGCCACTCAGAAATTGACCATCCTCTTTTGACCACCATAATTTGAGATGATGCCATGTTAGCCCCCATTATTCATGGAAAATGGAATATAATTTCTATCATAATAGAGAATAATCTATAAGAGTCTATATTGTGACTCTATTAAATATTTGAGGGATTTAAACCTAACCACTGGTGAGCTATTGGGTTGTATTATATCTGGACCACTAGGAGGAAAAGAGGTTCCATTCTATTAGAGTAAATTTTTATTCCATCGTTAAGTAGAGTAGATAAGGAGAGAGAAAAATGAGAGAGAATTTGTGCATTGTAGCAACTTTCAGACCACATGCCTCACTTATTTGTACTTTCAACCATTTTCCATTTAGAGAAAGAGAGTAGAGCAACCTCACTTTCCAGTCGGGTTTTCTCCCATAAGGGTTTCCCGTGTTATATCTTGTGTTAATTTGTGGTTTGCAAGTTTTATTTCACTATTCTATATTTTTTTCATAATTTTAATTTGCATGAATAAAAAATAAACAATAATGTACAAATCCACAAATATAAGGTGATATAAACCCTCATATTGTATATTTCAGACTTTAGGCATAATTTTATCAGATTTTTTGTGAAAAACTATCTAGTGGAATATCTACAATAGTTTATTGATCAAATGAATTGTGATTAGTAAACAAAATAAACTCCTTAGGAAGTTAGTAATGTCTCTATTTCAAAGAATTCAGAATACCATAAAATTCTTGATCATATATATAATATTTATTTTTAACATCATTCAATTTCTCACTAAAAATTGATATCAGTCTTCCTTATTGGCTCAAGATTACTCTAAATAGTTGAATCACATGCATCACAATCTCTTTGAAACACTTCGATAAAATATAGAAGTGCAAACATTGGTTTTTCAATTACCCTTTACTTCAAACATTCAAAAGACTTCATTATTATTGTTATTGGAAAGCTCCTTTCTTCATACACTTGGTAAGAGGTGCACAAATCCAATTAAAATTTATGATAAATTTTCAATAAAAACATGTTAAACCATAGAAAATCCTAACATCAAATGTACATTTAAGTGAAATCTAGTCCAAAATAGCCTTTACCTTAAATCATCCTTGGAAACCAAAAAACCCAAGTATACTAATGCTTCTTGTATAAAATTACACTTCTTAAAGTTTATTAACAACTTATACTCTTCCAACATTTCTAGTACCTTATTCACATGCTTCACATGTTATTCTTTGGACCTAATAAATATCATAATTTCATCTAAGTATACAATGCCAAAATTTCCTAGGAGCGACTTCAAGACTTAATTCATAAGTCTCAAAAATGTTCTAAGGTTATTGGTTAACCAATATGGCATGATTAAGCATTGAAACGATCCATAGTTTGTCTTGGATGTTGTCTTCCATTCATCACCTTCAATTTTTAGAGTATGATGATAGCCATTATTTAAACATATATTTGAAAAACACCTTTTCCCCACTTAATCAATCCATGAGGTCATCCACCCTTAGTAAAGGAAACCTATACTTGATAGTACTCTTATTTATTTATTTATTTATACTCTTATTTATTGGTACACATTTTCCATTCACTCACTTTCTTTGGTGCCAAAAATGCTAGTATAACAAAAGAAATTAAAATCTCATGGATCGGTCCACTATCAAGAAATATTCCACTTGTATATTCACTTCTTCAGTCTCTAATGGAGTTATATGGTAAAAATGTTTTTTGGAAAACTAGAGCGAGGTATCAAATATATTTTCAATGAAAATTCCTCTCTTGGATGGTAAACTTGTTGGCATATTATCCACTACAATCTTCTCAAATTATTTCAACAGTTGTTGAATCTTAGGTGACATGAAACTTCTTTTTCTAGTCGATAGTACTATTTTTGGTATTACAACCAAACCAAAAAATTGTATTCCTTTATTCTCTCATAAATTCCTTAATTAAGCATATAACAATGTTGTTTTTACCACCACATTTCTACTACAACTTCCTTTGAAATCATTTTTACTTCTTGTTGTTAGCTCAATCTCCACCAATAGTTCCAATATGTATTGTTATCTATCCTTCATAAATTCATAAGTATTTTGTCTACCATCATGGAAACCTCCCTATCAAAAAACCATGGTATTTAAAGCAATATGTGACATGCATCCATATCTACCATATCACATTGTACATGTTCCTTAAAATGGTTTATTTAAAAGATAAAAAAGCCTTAATCAATCATAGTAACTCGCTATCCTTTCTATAGCCATGAAACCTGATATGGATTTGGATGTTGGATACCTTTTAATGTTAATTTTTACATCACCTCCATGGTTACCATATTTTCCCTACTCCCACCATCTATAATATATTACAATGCTTATCATGATTTTTTCACTTGATGTAAAAAAACCACAACCTTTATTCATGTTCCACTTGAGCCATCCATTTAGATTTAATTAACACTCTTCTAAACATTGAGTTTTCCCCTGCACTTGTAGAAGTATTTCTACATTGTTTTCAACAAATGATGCCTCCTTTTCCTAGGTAACCTAAGTTCTAGCCTCACTTCTTTTTATTGGATTTTATTTCTCTAGATATTTAGACACATTTTGAACTTCTACTCCACATATGTAGCAAGCGATCACTTACTTACATTTACCTCTTCCAAATCCTCTACCTCTCCCAATGCCACTTCCTTTTCCTATTTTTTCACTACTGTTTCCTTCATATTCTTCCCATTTCCTCTTTCAACACTTTGTCCTTTTCTTGACTCTAGGACCTTCACCCTTACATTTTTGCTCCAATCTCCTAGAGAAATTTTCTTCTATTTTAGAGGGATTCAATATACTTTATCTATATTATGAAAGCAATGTGTGCTCATATAATATTTTATCTCAAATTTATTCCATTGAATATTGAGGCTACCCTTTGGTATTTCGATTCTCTTAGTCCTGATCTAAGGGGAAATTTGAAAAATTATTCAGTGTACTCTTGGAATTTTTTCTCTTTTTGTCTCAAGTTGTGTTCTTTCCTATATAAAATTTACTATTAATCAACTTGTAGTAATTTATCCATGATTTTACTCACCATTGTTCTCCGATTTTTTATCTCCTCCTAGCTATTGTCCATCATTTCTATACAAAATCCCACTAGAGTGAAAAATACCATTTTGTTTTTTTTATTACAAAAAAATATGACTAGGGTATTGAAAATTCTCATACTCAAAGTACATATTGAGATCCCCTATCCAATCAACAAGAGTCTCATCTTTCAATCTCCCATTGTAGTGAGAAAATTCTAAAATTGCGCTACCTCTATCCTTCAAAAAAATATATCAAGCACATTGTTGGGTCTCCTTAAACATCATTATGTTTCTTTATAATCTCGTCTTCTGATTCTAAGTATGTCTTATTATATCCTCCTTCTCAATTCTTCCAACTCTTGATCACTTGCACCTCCTTTGGATGCGCATCTCCATCACAACATTCTCCAAAGTTGTTTCATAGTCCTCAAGCATACTAACATCCACATTCATTACTTTTAGGCACTATTTACTACAACTTATCTTCCACAAAAACATTTTTATACTTGAAAACTATTAGGAAACCCATTCTCACATGCTTAACCATATCCTATACCACTGCATGTAGACACACTAATTTTTTTAGCATAACCTAGACTAAGCTACATAACCATGTATGTGCCTTAAAAGAACACAACTATCGACATTAATTTTTTTACAAGAATTAATATCTAAAACAATCACAGTGATAAACTGATAGAAAACTAATTTAGATAAGAAGCAATAATGACATAATTGAAATTAAATATGTTATTAACTGAAGCCTGGAATTAATCCAATATATGAGGATCTAAATCCTCCCTTGATTCAACCTAGACCCCTTTATTTTTTCTATTATGGTAGTCACACCATCCTTTCCAAATGTTCTATGTAATAAATCAAATGCCACTCTCTTCCCTTCATCCCCTCTTCAAGGCCTCATCCAATGCTTCAACTTGATTCAAAGAAAAAACTTTCATAACCTCCCAATTTCCTCATGTATCCCTTTGTATTTATCTACCTTGAAAATTTATTTCCTCTTGGATTGTCCCAAAATCATTTCATCCACGTGGTTTTAATATGTATTGGATGGGTACTATAACAAAGACACATTTATAGAAAAGGTTTTCTACAACAATATTTTTTTTAGAAATGTCTTCTACAATGAAGGTTAACCCTTATACTACTTACAGAATAAAATTTAACCTAACTAGTGATGTTGATTTCCTAAACCAAGGGCACTCTCTCCAGTAGAAGACACAAAAGTATTAGTTGGGATTAGCATTATTTTTGACAAATTCAACATCGAATGGTTGATTATCTTTGGTTTAAATGGTTCTTATGGAATGTTGAAACATGATAAACCAACACTACTCTCATTCCCAACATAACCATGTTGCGATGCATGCATGTAAGGGGTATTAATATGTATTTCTTAAAAAGGTGCACTACATCCTTCCCACATGAATTAGGAATATCAAGGGATATAATATATTTAATATTTGGAAGGACTTGAATAAGAAAGAAATGGTTAAAATACCACATCATGCATGCGTGTAGATAATGAGTTCTAAAAAATTAGATCTCATTCATCACAATGGATTCCCTCAACATTCTCTTTGGATTCCTCTTCATTGGAAATGAATTCTTTTATTCACCCAATATCCTAAACAATTAGGTAAGGACTATAGAATGAAAAACCATGGGAGGAGATTACCCTTCATGCACATGATTAAATATATATTCTTCCTATGTTATTTCATCTTGAGAATTGTCATTAAAAACCCTCTAGACATATATGGATTTCTTCTAGACAGAGAAAATAACTTACATTCCAAGAACATATTAATTTTGTGTCGAAATAATGTCTCGTAACACTTTTTCAACCAAAACAATAGTGGTAAATTATTTCAGAAAAGTGTTGAATATTGTAGTGGGAAATATTTCCATGAGGAAACTAAACCAACCATAGCCATAATGCTTCAAGAATAGGTGATTGAGAAATATAAATGCACTTTTTGGTTAGTGTTGACACTAAACCCGAAGATTGAAATGAGGGGGTGAGGGGTAATCAACTATTGATTTTTGGCAAGAAAATAGGTCTATGGGGCGAGACCCAGGTTCAGAAAGGAGGACAAAAAGGGTTTCCGTAGTAGTCTAGCACAACACCAGAATTTTCACCCTACTCCGAGGAGCAGAGAGTCTCACTTGAGGTGTGTTGCGAACTTACTAAGGTTCGGATCAGATCAGGTATCAATCAAGCATGATAGATGCATAATCCATATAGAACTAAGTACTTCGAGGAAGTGTAAATACAAGACATATAACAATACTTATGAACATGATCATAATGATAACCAAAGATTTAAAATAGCCTGCATGTTCCACTAAACCAGAACATAAGACAGAACTTAGAACATCAGCCTTTTATTAGAAAGTATTGCATTAACAAGAAAAGACAGTTACAATGCTCCTCAGAGTGTTCCTGGAAGAATTGATTACAATAGCATCGCATAAGATAGAACTGAACAAATCAGAGAGAGAGAGAAAAAAACAAAACAACACGAACAGAGCTCTCCTACGGCTCCTGTTCTCTGATCTCTACTGAGCCAACCTCCTTTCTCCACTGGACGACCGCCTATTTGTTCTGTTACCAGCACAACTGATAGTCCTTCCTTCCTTTCTGCTTGGCTGTTTACTGCTTTTCCCTAATTATTGGGAATTCCATTGATTATCTTCTGCCGCTTCCTTCTGCCATCTATTCTTGCTTCCGTAATAGCCGCACCATCTGCTCTTTAGTTCTTTGCAACCGTGACAACTCTCTAACTACTGTGGTTGCATTCTGCCACCTATTATCTGCAACACAAAACTGTTTAATTTCAAAACAAGGGCCCCAACAGGCCTCGACCACATCCTATTGACTCATCCCGAGTCAATCGTTTCCTGCTGCCTCGGTCTTTTTTGGTCCACTTGCCTCCGTGGCCCATTATATTTTCTCCCTTTCCTTTGTGTGTCCAAATAAGGGCCCCAACTCTGGGACCTTTGTGAGTGTGAATGTTTTGATCTCTCGGAAGCTCACAATGGCCTGCTGCCATCCTTGCATGAGCAAGTCTGTTTCTGTTGTGACCTGGGCGACCTCTCTCTCTCCTGTGACAGCCAGTGGAATACTAAAAACATTATTGATCTGAATGTTGGCTTCTGTGGCTATTTGCTACATTTATTGGGCAGTAGTCTTCACCGGCTACATGAGCTCTTGGAGGGCTTGTTTGGCTGTCGTTGAATGCTCCTCAATTTTTTGTATCTAGACTTCCAACTCCTCCGCTTAAGTGTACAATTGATCGAGTCCATCTGGGTCTGTGGCTTCCTGAATATCTTTTGATATCTGCTGTAGTTTTGCTGAAACTGGTTGTGATTTCAAGGTGAGCAAGGTTGAACATTCATGTAGACCCTTCAGTAGGTCAGATGCTTCCTTTGCTGCAGTACTCAGAACTTCCTGCATCTCGGCTACTTGGGTCTGTCGCTCTACTATCTTCTCTGTGTAAATGATTGCTGGATCCGGTAGCACGAGCTTGGTCTCCAATGCTACCCTCAGTTCCTTGTTTTCTCGGGTGAGGTTCAAACAGGCCACTCAGATGTGAATGGATCGTCAAACTATGTCATCCTCTGCTATGTCACCTGGTATATGATTGTTGTGGGCTGTCACCGTGGGCCAGAGATCCTGGAATACCTTGGTCACCATGTCCAATTGGCCCTGTAGTTGATCCTTTTCTATATTCAGCTATTCGCTCTCTTCAGTAAGTGCGATAATTTGTACTTGTTGGTACTCAAATATTTGTTGAAGTTCTATGTGAAGCCCTTCGGCTTGCTATGCTGCCTGCTGAATGAAATTGTATAAATGACCCATTCCCCAGGTCTACACGCTTTTAGCTCCGAAGATATCTTGATTCGGTTGTCACTCTTGAAGCGGTTGACCGCTTGCAATGGAATTTGCTGAATGCTCTTGTGGTGACTGTGGTGGTGTTGGTTGCGGCAACAGATTACTGGGGTTACCCATTCCTATATTGGGCTGCACTTGCTGAAGTATCAGGTTTTCTTGCTGAAATAGATTCAGCTCTTCATTCGGGGTTGTTGTATCTGCAGTAAAAGGTGCCCCTTGGCTTAAAAGTTCTCAGAAAGAAACTTGTTCAACTAGGGTTTGGTTAACCTCAGGTACCACTGCTGTATTAGAGTTAACCTCTGCATCGGTGTCCCCATTTATTTTACTTTTTACTTTGACTGGGTCAGATATGGTGGCTGCTGTGGAGGGTGTGCGAGATGGATGATCTTTGGAAGTGAATGAGGTGGTGGCCGATGATTAGTGAGTGTGAGGAGGTGATATATGGACATTTAGAAAAGAATAGGGGTTTATTAGAGGTAGCTCCTAATTCGCCTGGGGCTCTGTCACTAGCTCTTCTATAATTGGGGCCCCCGTGTCCATAAGTTGCGTTTGATATTCCCCTGTGAGATCAACGACTTGGCTAGACATTGTGATTTTCACCTTCTTGGCCTTGGGTGTGGCTACGGGTGG
This sequence comes from Pinus albicaulis, assembly GCA_034641835.2. NCBI lineage: Eukaryota > Viridiplantae > Streptophyta > Pinopsida > Pinales > Pinaceae > Pinus > Pinus albicaulis. The sequence goes on along the minus strand of JAXQQM020083751.1, from coordinate 110,764 downwards.
ATTTGAGGCTTTACTCTTTCTGACGAGAGCTGTGGTTGCTACCGATGGTGAATTAAACAAATTCAGTGGTATGGTTGTGACTAAGGGGACTGCGATGGAAGAGGATGAACTTGCGGCCTGAAATTCCGTAAATGTGGGAAACAAAGAGGAATCACTCGTTAAAGTTTGGAATACCCAGTTAAATCTCTGTACCTTTGTATTCAACTGCTCAATGATTGGGGTTAGCTGTAGTCGCGAAATCCTAGTCATTGATTCCTCTAATGTCTCTCCTCGCAATGGATCCAGCAGCACACCATCAAATGAATAGACGTAGACTCTGCTTCTGATATCCATTTCTACTCCTGGCCACGATCATACTTCTGCGTGAAAAGCCTGCTCATCGATTTGAAATTTCAATGGCCTCATCTTAAAGGTCGATTCTGGCAAACATGCTGGCCAGATGTAGGTTTGTTTATGGTTAACCCCAAACCATACTTGCGTAGCATAACTGTCCAACTAGGTCCTTGGAATTCTCTTTTGGCTTATCGCGACATCCACCATCTGGCTGTACCAGAATTTTAATGCCTCATTGTTTACCTCCTTAGTGCTGGGGTCCCTTGATGTTTTCCAGGGTGTGAACTTCATTGCTAGTGGTTGGCCTGCTACCACTTCCAGAGGTTTCCTGATTCCTGGAAATGTCCATTTCCACATGGCCAACACCATTATAAGGTAACTGTAGATGAATCTAGTGGCCCTCTTATAGTTTTCCTCACATGCTTCAAATAACTCGTTGAGCAGAAACGAGCACCAGTTTAGTTGTGCCCCCTGGAGACAATGCTTTGCAACTGAGATATTATCTAGTGTACATTCCCCTTTGGTGTAGTGTCTCATCTTTTTTCTTCTAGTCAAATAGTAGGAAAACTTGACTGTTGGGTTGTTGATTAAGTCTATCTTGGATCCTTTTCCCCCTCTCTTGGTGTCGTACTTCTTGTAGTAGTCACCATCCCCTGCTTTCTTTGCTATCTTGGACACAGTCTGGAAAAATATGGAGACGTCTCTCCCTTCTTGCGATAACCCGGTCAATCTATGAATGTCTTCCACATGAATTTGGATTTATATTCCCAGCCACAATGACCCATTGTGAATTTTGCTCAACAGAAACTTGGTGCACTACATCACATCCCCTATAGTGCCGAACATTGGAAGGTTCCTTAGGTTCAATATGGTGGATTGTTGAACACCTTTGAACTCTGGAAGTACTCTTGCTGCTTCCTGTCCCACTTTTGTAGCATAATTCTCCATGTAGACCTGTTTCTTCATCGCTAGAAATTGGAAGGAGTCTTTTAGGTCAGTATCAATCAATGAGGCGCTATCATATTTGCCTACCAGGGATTCCATCTTCTGAATTCTTTCATCGAGATCATGCTCAACAATTGTTGGTGCTACCCTGGTCATTTTAGCTCTTCTCTGGTACATTTGCAGAGATATTCCTTATCTTTCCTTATGAATTCCTACTTCTGGACACCCCCCCTGCTCTTTCTCTGGTGATGTTTCCCTTGCTATGTTTGTTTTTTTTGTTCTAACTCGGACTTCTCCGGCATTCTCGCACTTTCTTTCATGCAGGTTATGTAAGTAACTGGCACGCATGAGGTTGATAAGACCCCATAACTAATTAATTTTCCTTACCTTCCCCCGTGACTATAATAGTGCGATTAGTTACCGGGCTGAGGTCGGTTCTGACAAAGCTGACTGTGGCTCCAGGGTTTGGGTAGACGTGATGGGTGATGATTATGGCTTATTATGGAAAATTTATTACAGTATGGATGATGCTAATTATGGCAATTATTTTTCAAATCTCGGTAATCCTACGGACTGACATGGGTACTATGAGTAATGATGATGGAATGATGTTCGAAACACTTTTCATTCTGACATGGATGACATGCTGGACACTACCCCCCCGACCATAATCAGTTGCGTTGCAGTCTCCGCAACTCAACTTTGAATTTTTCTTGTGCTACAAAATTTATTTATTGGGAATCTTATCTAATCTCTTCTTGGGTGTGAGAGAGTTATTGAATCTATCTAATCTAGTCTAATCTAACCTACTAACTCCTCTCAGTTGCGAAAGTTATTGACAATGAAATGCGGAACTTACTCATGGTAGGGTTTTAGGCATGCGTTGTTCACCCATCCTGGCAATATCTAGCTGTCCAGTTGTGCTAACCAAACTGCTCCTGAATATTTGATTTCGATTACGTGGTACGGTCCTAGCCAATGCATTTGTATTTTTCCTGGGAAATTTTAATACTTACTGTCATAGAGTAAAACTTTTCCGCTGACCTTGAAAGTTTTGTGCTTGATATGGCGGTCGTGCCACGATTTTTGTCTCTCTTTCTAGACAGTTTGGTGGAATTCTGCTAAAAATATGTCTTCTTCATGTTCTTGTAGCTCTTGTAACTGCTCCTTCAACGAGTCTTCTTCTTATAGTTGCAATGTTGTTGTGATTAGAAGGCTAGGTATGACAAACTCAGCCGGTACCACTGCTTCTCTCCCGTACACTAGCTGGAACGACGTTTGGTTATTGAGTCTTTTAATAGTTGTTCTTTATGCCCATAGAGTTTTTGGTATACATTCGTCCCAGTCATCTCGTTGAGCATTGCAGATCTTCGTTAATCCCTTTTTTCAGGATCTTATTAAATGCTTCTACTGTACCATTGGCTTGTGGATGGTAAGGGCTGCTCTTGTGATGTTGTATCATGAAGCTTTCGAGCAGGGAATTAATGGTAGCATTTATGAAATGCGTACTTTGATCACTTGTCAAAATTTTCGAGCACCCAAACCTGCTGATCATATTTTCAAATAGGAACCGAGCCGCTGTTTCGGCTGTGCAATCCTTCACTGGAATGGCCTCTACCCACCTTCTTAAATATTCTATTGCCGTGATGATATACCAGGCCAGTGAGTGTCTTGCAGGAGGTGCAATTGGGCCTATAAAATAAACTACCCATTTCTCAAATGGTTGCAGTACTTTTACTGGGTGTAGTGGAAGCTCATCTCTATGTGATGGACATCCCGTCCTCTAGCAAACATCACATTTCTTTACGAATGCCTTACTGTCAATGTGTACTGTAGGTCACCATAAACCCGCCTGCAATACTTTCCTAGCCATCGATTTAGCTCCTACATGTCCTCCCGCAACTCCAGAGTGGCACTCACATAGTATGACTTCCCTCTTGTGGTCTAAAATGCATCTTCATAAAATTTGGTCTAGCCCCATCTTATACAGGTGTCCCGCAATGAGATGGTACTCTATTTCTCGGACTACTAGGTGTCTTTTCTGTACTACAGTATATTCTTTTGGGCACTGTCCTGTTGTTAAGTAGGTTGCTATTTGGTCCAAGTATTCTGGGATGGATTCTACTCTGAAAAGATCAACATCTGGCAGCTGATCATCTAGAGGCCCTCCATTTTATCCATTTCCTAGCCTTGATGGGTGATCGGGTCTCACATTTAGCCTCCCAGTCTTTACTATCACCTCAAAGGTGAATTCCTGGAAGAGTAAGAGCCATCTGCAAATTCTTCCCTCTAAGACCGGTTTGTTTACCATGTACTTTAAAGCTGAATGGTCTGTGAAAAACTTGAACATACCTCCCAATAGGTAGTGGCGGAACTTTTGAAGGGAATACACCATTGCTAATGCTTCCCACTCTATCGTGGTGTAGTTTCATTCTGCTGTTGATAATTTTCGACTTGAAAAGTACACTGGATCAACTGTAGTGTCCCCTGGTTGGGCTAATACCGCTCTGAGTGTGATGCTCGAAGCATCGATGTGGACATGAAATTTATTGTCCCAATCCAGATGAACCAATATTGGCACACTCACCAACTTTTCCTTCAAAGTGTTTAGGGTTGTCGTGCAACTCTCTGTCCAGTTGAACTGTTATGATTTCTGTAACAGCTTCTCCAATGGGGCTGTTATCTTTGCGTAATTTCAGATGAATTGCCTGTAGTAACCTGTATGGCCTAGCAGTGACCTCAAATGTTTCATAGTTTTTGGATTCTCCATTTTGATGATCACTGCTACCTTTGCTGGATCCACGCAAACTCCTTGCTTGCATACAACGTGTCCTAGCAATGTTCCAAATGACACCGCAAAGATGCACTTCTTTAGGTTCAATGAAATCTGTAGTTGTCTACACCTGTCAAACATAATTATCAATAGTGTTGCATGGTATTTTAATAGGCTATAGATGGTCCAATCGTCAATATAAACCTCCAGTAATTTGTGGATGTAGTCATGGAATGCTGCTATCACAATGCGTGAAAATACTATTGGCGCATTCGTCAAACCGAATGGCATTACATGATATGCGAAGGAGCCCCATTTGGTGGTGAAAATTGTCTTTTTCTTATCTTCTTCCGCTATCCGTACCTGATGGTATCCTGAGAATCCATCCGTGAAGGAATATGCCTCGTTCCCCACAACATTGTCGCAGACCTCGTCATTGAATGGAGTAGGGAATGGATCGTGTATGTAGTAATTATTCAAGCTCTTGTAGTCCACACAGACTTGGATTTAAAAATTATCCTTTTGCTTTGTATGACTATAAGACTTACCCATTCTGCCTCCTCCACCGGGAATATCAACCTTGCCTTTAGCATATTGTCGATTTCCACTTTAACTTTTTCCTTTACCCTTGGATTCAACCGATAGGGTCTGTGCTTGATTGGTTTTGCATCGAACTTTGAGATTATACGCATTTCTCCCAAGTCCCCTTTGATTCCTTTCAATTCTACTACAGACGACGAGAACAAGTCCTCATATTCTTGTAGTAGACTAAATATTTCCTTAGTCATCTCAACATCCCAATAATCACTGATTGATGCCAGTTTGGGCTTTTCTTTAGTCCCAATGTTCATTTTCTTGGTTTTTAGTGGTAGCAAATGAATTCCTTCGGTTCTCGGGTCATCCTGAATATCCTACTCCCCCTCTATTTCTTCTAAATACAGATTTCTAAGTCCCTCTAGATCATCATTGTCCATTTCACTGTATATCTTTTTGCATGCTACTGACTGTCTGATGCTTTGGTTCGAGAGTGGTTGCTCATCCTTCTCCTGATTCTCTGGGAAGAAAAATACACTTTTAATGGCTTGTAATGCTTGGGTGACTGGTTTTGTTCTTCCTTCAAATAATAAGCACTATGTAAATTTCCCCGTAACTTCTTGCCAAGTGCTAGTTCCCCTTTTCCTCTCTTCTGTTAGGTACGAGGCTTGTGGAATCACATCCAGTGAGTGTATAAAATTGTTGACCCACAGCTCTTGTGGGTATCCTGCAATGTGCCATTAATCCTCATACTCTTTCAAATGATTTTTGTGGTCGTAGTCCCCTTGGAATTTTTGAGAGAAATGCAGTTCTTATTCTCTCTTGAACCTGGCTTTCAGTGCTACTACAACTTTGTCCCATCGCGATACTGAGTTGCGGTGGTTACTACACCATCTTGCAGAAGTGGATTGTAAAGCCATGTCCATGAGTGGGACCCTATGATCCTTTTGTACTTTATCTTATATTTTGGTAATGAAAGTATTTATAGTGTTCATATCAGATAAGGTTGGGTAATCTCTTACCTCAGTTTCGATCCAATTGATTTTTCTAATGGTGGCACATCTTCTTGTGTTGGTCTCATATCCCCCTTGCTTCCAATCATCCCAAGTTATCTCTGAGCCCAAGTATGAGGTTTGAATTCTTCTCCAACTTACAGATCCTCCCGCCGTCAGGTTGATGTAATCTTCCCTTTTTACTGTAGTCATTTGATAAAGATGGTCAAGAAGTTGAGCATCTTCTCTATTGTCAACAGACTCTATGTATCGGGGACCTTGATACGGGTCGAGAGGTTGAGTGACTCTGACCTCTCTGTCCTCAAAGATCATCAGTTCCTTCTTTAAATCTATTTTTGTGTAATTTTCAAAAGCCCAGTCGATCCCTAGCAATGTTGGATATGGATCTTTTTCCCCCATAATGTTGATGACCTCAAAGTCCGTGTATGTCTTTACTCCCGCAACGTCAACTTCAACCTTCTCTAGTCTGCCTATGGGCACAGTGCAGTACTAGTTCACCATATGGAGTTGAATTGGTGAGTATGTTAGCCTCGGATTTCCCAATGCTTCCCATGTATTTCTTGGCAAGATGTTTACATCGGACCCCAGGTCAAGCCTTGTGTCTTTAATTTGGAATCCTGTAACTTGAGTATTCACCCAAAACTCTTTTCCTATCCTTCTCTTATTTCTCTTCACTCTTCGTATATATTTCTATGTTGTGTCAGTTGACTCCTCTGGCTCTATGGCCTTCTGCACTACTCGTTCCAAGTTCTTCTTTAATTTTTCTAACATTGGTGTGTTGTTAACAATTTTTAGAAATAGACAGAACCATGCTTAAATCGTAGTACCTGAACTGGCTTAGTTCTCATTATCTTCCTTGGTTTGTGGCAATTCAACGCCTTTTCTTGTAGAAATTTGCTGAATAATGATTAATTATCCACCGAGACTATCCTGGTCACATACTATTTGAACTTCATACACAACACATAATCTCTTCCACTCAACTCAACTCAGATCATCACACATGCGGAAATAAAATCAAGCGATAACACATCAAATCATCATACACATTAACACAGTATGTATGGGGAAAGCTTATAGCTGAAAACCCCGCAGCTATTGTGTATATTATAATGGAGAAAACATGTAACAACTCAGTACAATACTCCTCACAAGTACTCAGTACTATCTCATGAAGTTACACACAAACTAGCTTGGTTTTGAACATGTTACTGGTTCAAAACTCACCACTAATTGCCTTGCCTCTATTGCGTGTTTCAATGCTATGGGATGGCTTCTTTATATAGATAAACCACCAGCCTGAACTGCGCAATCCTCATGGGCTTACTCCACCTATCTGTGTGTTGTAAATAGCAACAATATAGTCACAACTGATAGCTAACTCCACCCTTTCATCTACCTCTTTCACTGGTCTCCACTGAACTGATCATGCACTGTAGTGAACTGATGTGTTCTTGAGTTGAATAATGAGTTGCTAATTAATGAATTAAATAATATTTAATTCACTCCACTCATAACTAATTGATTAGCTAGTTAAACTAATCTCAACCAGTTCAACTAAAATAAACAGAATACAACTCCACTAGCTGTCTCATTAACTCCACCAAACTTCTGCCACTGAAGTCCTAACTGAAGTCAACCATGCATGATGCCATCAAACCCTTGGGAACCACGTGATTTCTCTGTCAGATGCATGAGCCACTTCTGTAGCTCGAACTGAAGTGCTCCAAGAGAGTAAACTGTTGTTTATAGTCTAAATATTATTAAGGGTAAATAATATTTGACTTCCCTGTTTTAAGGAGAGGCAGTCTAAAAATAGACTTCGACCTCATTGACCTCAAAAATAGAGTCTCATATATTTTTACCAACATGACACATACTTCAAGAATCTCAAACTGGAATCCCCGAACCATGCTCCATATGTCTAAAAATAGACATAGTCTAAAAATAGACTTTGCGCCAAAATTTGCCTGCGGGCCCACTTGGTGAAGGCGACTTCATTTCACCAAGATCCATCATCTTGCTGCATTCTCAACACTCCCTCTCAGCAAGATATGGATTATCTTCAACCCCTATCCTGCCTCTGTGGAATTCGAACTTGCTCCTGGTGAGCGCCTTCGTCAGGATGTCGGCATCCTGATCCTCCGTGGGAACATATGAAAGCATCATGATTCTCCACTGAACACAATCTTTGATATGATGGTACCTGATGTCGATGTGTTTGGACCTATCATGAAATACTGGATTAGCCGAGAGTTTAATGCAACTCTGGTTATCACAGTAGATCACTGTAGGCTCCAAATGCAACTTGAACAATCCTGCGAGGATCTTCCTCATCCAAATAGCCTCGCATGCAGCCAAGCTAGCTGCCATGTACTCGGCCTCTGCTGAACTGAGTGCCACGGATATCTGCTTCCTGCTGTACCAGGAAACTGCTGTCGACCCAATGCTGAAAACTCCTCCGGATGTGCTCTTCCGGTCCGTTGGACTCCCTGCCCAATCTGCATCAGTGAAGCCAGAAAGCTTCGCTCCATCCTCCTGTCTGTACCATAGACCATATCCCGATGTGCTTCTAATATAGCGCAATACATGCTTGCCTGCCTTCCAAAAGAGCTTGGTAGGCTTAACCATAGCTTGCGAAAGCTGGTTAACTGCATAGCATATATCGGGTCGTGTATTGACCAGATACATAAGCGACCCACCAACTGTCGATAGACAGTGGCATCCACTACCTCCGCTGAAGTAGCATCCTCCTTCCTCCAACCACCAGGAAGAGGAGTGTCAACAGGCTTGCAGCCTTGCATGTTGAACCTCTCCAGAATCTCTCGGGCATACTTGCCCTGAGAAACAAACAGTCCTCCGCTGCGCTGCCAAATCTCCAATCCCAAGAAATAATGAAGGATGCCCAAGTCCTTCATCTCAAACTCTCATGCAAGATCCTCCTTGCATGAAAGTATCAACTGCTCATCGCCAGTCAAAATCAGATCATCTACATACAATACGATGATCAACAGCTTCCCCTCCACCACAATCTGGTACAGGTTAGGATCCGCCTCACTCTTGGAGAATCCAAGCCCGGTGAAGTAGCTGTCTATCCGAGTGTACCAAGCACGAGGTACTTGCTTCAGCCCGTACAGTGCTCTCTTGAGTCGGCACACATGCGACTCACTGCTGAAGATCTCAAAACCTTCAGGCTGCTCTATGTACACCTCTTCCTCAATAACTCCGTTGAGGAACGCAGTCTTCACATCCATCTGATGAATGTGCCACCCCATCTGCGCTGAGAGAGCAAGGATCGTCCGTATGGAAGAGTACCTTGCGACAGGTGCAAAAGTCTCCTCATAGTCAATCCTCTCGATCTGTGAGAAGCCACGGGCGACAAATCTCGCCTTGTACTTCTCCACACTCCCGTCAGCCGCCTGCTTCACCTTGTAGATCCATCGCGAACCTACAACTGATTTCCCAACCGGTCTTGGGACAATCTCCCATGCACTGTTCCTGATGATCGAATCATATTCGTCGATCATGGCATCAACCCATGCGGGTTCCTCCACAGCTTCCTCAAAAGAGGATGGCTCTGTCACAACACATTGACTCATAAGAGCCATGTATCCAGTGTACCGATCCGGTGACTGTCTCTGTCTGCGCTGTGCTGTAGGTGGTCCTACAACCTTCTCTGCATCCCGAGCCAGTCGCTCAGCTTCTCTAGTGCGCATGCGCCCTCTGATGGTTGGCGCTGCCTGGGTGGTTTCTTCCACCTCCTGAACCTCCTCTTGTGGCTGATCCACATCCGGAAGCTCCTCCTTAGGAACTAACAGCTCCTCATCTGCATGCAAGTGTAGCTCCCTCTCAAGCGAACACTGCATGGCTTTCTCCTCCCGAAATTTTATATCCCGTCGCACAACAGTCTTGCGACTGTCTGGCACATACACCCGATAGTTGTGAGGTGTATCAGTGTACCCCACAAATATTCCAACTTCAGCAGTTGGATCCAGCTTCCTTCTCGCATCCTTCGCCACATGCATGTAGACAGGAGATCCGAAAATCCGCAAATGGGAAATATCAGGCCTCTTGCCAGAATAAGCCTCCTCTGGTGTACTCATGCCAAGAACCTTGTGAGGACAACGGTTCTGCACATACACTGCTGTATTGCATGCCTCATCCCACAAGTGAAGGGGTAGGCCCTGATCATGCAACATCGCCCGTGCAGCACCCACGATCGTTTTGTTCTTCCGCTCAGCCACCCCGTTCTGCTGTGGGTTATGGGGTGCGATGAGCTCTCTCCGAATCCCTTCTGCACTGCAGAACTTCTTGAATTCAGCCGAGATGAATTCACCACCGTTATCACTCCTTAGAGCAATCACCTTCTTCCCCGACTCCTTCTCGACCAGTGCTTTAAACTCACAGAACTTCGCGAATGTATCGCTCTTCTTCTGCATGAAGAAGATCCAACACTTTCGAGAGAAATCATCAACAAAGATCACATAATACTTGTGCTTTGCTGTCGAAGCAACTGAGAAAGGACCACACACGTCTGTGTGAACTCTCTCAAGGATCGTCGTGGCGCGCCTATCCTTCTCGTGAAAGGTGGCTTTCACATACTTCCCTAAAGTACACCCCTTGCACTGATCTGACTGCGCAAGAGTGCCCTTAGGAAGCCCAGTAGAAATCTGCTGCAGGATCTTCAAAGCTCCATGGTGAAGGTGGCCTAATCTCCTGTGCCACAGTTCGCCCTCATCATCCCGGCTCACCACTTCTCCCGCCTTGCATGCCATAGCTGCGCAGCCATCTACCTGCAACTGATAAAGGTTCTTAGTTCAAACCCCTATCTTCCGGGTCTCTCCAGTAGTCTTACTGCGCAGGAAGGCTTTTCCTTCGCTGAAGACCACATCATACCCCTTATCCTCCAACATCGCCACAGAGATCAAGTTCTTCTTCAATCCAGGTACATGCATGACATCCCTCAATACAAAGGGTTTACTAGACTCCCTCTGAAAGGATATGGTACCGATACCAGTCGCACTGTATCTACCATCATCGCCCATCTCGATGTGCACACCCAAATCTTTGTCCTCCAGATCTGAGAACAACTCCTGATCTCCCGTCATATGAAATGACGCACTGCTGTCCAAGAACCATACCGATCCCAGCACACTTGAAACCAAGCATGCGATCAGTGAACTTTGGTGATATTGAGGTATTTGGAAATACTGTCGCCCTTCTCCATCTTGATGTTCCTGAGCTTATATTTGAGTGCCAGCTTCCTTTGGTCACTCTTACTCTGGAATAGATCCGTCAAAGCTTTCCACATTAGAAATGGAGAAGCCTTTTCCATGCAGGCTGGATACAATATGATCCTTGACGCCCTCCAACAGGATCTTTCGACACTTCGCCATCTTCTTTTGCCATGCATCGACTTCAGCTGCATCAGTGGGCTTTTGGACATCCGTATCTACGAACTCCTTCAGACCATTATCTTCTAATATTGCTTCCATGCGATCCTTCCATGCAACATAATTCGAACTGCCTTCAAGAGCATATTCGAGTCGCAAACCGTTGAAAGACATTTTCAACACCGGCACCAAGAAAACAAAACTGCTGCAAAATTTCGAATTCCACCTCAAAGCTCAACCGCTCTAGATCTGTGAGAACAAATTATTTCTAGCACAGAGATCGACTACAAGGGGCATTTACCAGACCTTTCACTTTCCGAAGAAAGATGAATCCGGAGGCTACCTGGCCCGCATGCAGACTCTGTCTACCGAAATAAGTTTGTAATCACTGTGATGATCAATCTCTGCTTCAATAGCTCCGATACCATGTAGAAATTTGCTGAATAATAAATAATTATCCACCGAGACTATCCCGGTCACATACTATTTGATCTTCATACACAACACATAATCTCTTCCACTCAATCAACTCAGATCATCACACCTGTGGAAATAAAATCAAGCGATAACACATCAAATCATCATACACATTAACACAGTATGTATGGGGAAAGCTTATAGCTGAAAACCCCGCAGCTATTGTGTATATTATAATGGAGAAATCATGTAACAACTCAGTACAATACTCCTCACAAGTACTCAGTACTATCTCATGAAGTTACACACAACTAGCTTGGTTTTGAACATGTTACTGGTTCAAAACTCACCACTAATTGCCTTGCCTCTATTGCGTGTTTCAATGCTATGGGATGGCCTCTTTATATAGATAAACCACCAGCCTGAACTGCGCAATCCTCATAGGCTTACTCCACCTATCTGTGTGTTGCAAATAGCAACAGTATAGTCACAACTGATAGCTAACTCCACCCTTTCATCTACCTCTTTCACTGGTCTCCACTGAACTGATCATGCACTGTAGTGAACTGATGTGTTCTTGACTTGAATAATGAGTTACTAATTAATGAATTAAATAATATTTAATTCACTCCACTCATAACTAATCGATTAGCTAGTTAAACTAATCTCAACTAGTTCAACTAAAATAAACAGAACACAACTCCACTAGCTGTCTCATTAACTCCACCAAACTTCTGCCACTGAAGTCCTAACTGAAGTCAACCATGCATGATGCCATCAAACCTTTGGGAATAGCGTAATTCCTCTGTCAGATGCATGAGCCACTTCCAAGGCTCGAACTGAAGTGCTCCAAGAGAGTAAACTGCTGTTTAGAGTCCAAATATTATTAAGGGTAAATAATATTTGACTTCCCTATTTTTAGGAGAGGCAGTCTAAAAATAGACTTCAACCTCTTCGACCTATAGGTCACAAAAATAGAGTCCCATCTATTTTTACCAACATGACCAATGCTCCAAGAATCTCATACTGGAATCCCCGGACCATGCTCCATATGTCTAAAAATAGACATAGTCTAAAAATAGACTTTGCGCCAGAATTTGCCTGCGGGCCCACTTGGTGAAGGCGACTTCATTTCACCAAGCTCCATCATCTTGCTGCATTCTCAACATTGCTTCCCCCAAGCTGGGTAAATGTTTCCACTGCTTCTTGAAAGAACTGCTTCTGTCTTTCGGGCCTAAACATTGGCTTTGGAGACACTAGCCTTATCAATCTTATTGGGTCCATCATTTGTGAATCTTCCCCAGTTATTTTGCCTCCTCACTTCAATATGGCCACATTCTGCATAGCTTGAGCCTCTATTATTCTTGTCTCTGCATTTACCAGATTTGTTCCTCTTTATCTAGCTCTTTCTTCCCATATTTTAATGAGCTCTGGGTAGTCCTCTATTGCGTGCGTGTTAACCCTGCACTGAGAGCACCATGGTCTTATAGGAAGTGGACATTCCCTAGATACGTGTCCCTCTTGGTCACAGTTGTAGCATCGTATTGGTCCCCTTCCTCCTGCTTGGCCTCCTCTCATGCCTCCTCCTCGTCCTCTGGGAGCCTCGTTCACTTTATATGAAGGCCTGTCCAATCGTTCTGTGAAGGCATCCAGAGCCCTACACTGCTCTGTGCTATGTGTGGTAGATGCACAGAACTCACAATATATGTTTTTCAGAACGTTGGAGCATTTCTGCAATATGGGGCATAGGCGGGGTGAATGAACCATGCTTTTACATATTTCACAATATTCAGTCGTCGTTGAATTCTGTTGCATGGGGAACCCCATGTATGGGTGTTGTGGCGGATATAATCCTTGGGTGTTTATCTGTGCAACCCCTCTTGTTGGCGGAGCTCCCGGTGCCCTTGTCGCTAATGTTCCCACATTCTGGACCCACAGCCGAGGAAATTTGGTTACCATGTGTCCCTCCATTAGACAGTGCATACACCATATGTTTGGCCTCACTGGATGCATTGGTTGAATTTATTTCAATTTATCTGTCAGGCTAGCTGTTTGATGTTGTAGTCCCAGTATGGAAGGGTCCTAAGCTGATGCTCCTCCTTTAAATTCTTGTGGATATCTCGCCATGGCCTCTATCTTCATAGCCTTCTCCAATGTGTCTTGCAAAATCTTGAATTTCTGTTGTGTCAGCGAAGTTCTTGTTAGTGGGAGAAGGGCCTTAATAAACCAATCTCCTTGATGGTTCAGATCGATCAGATAGCGAAGTTTTCCAATCACATCCCTGAATCTCCTCATTAGATCCCATGTAGTTTCCCCTTCTCGCTGCTTGATCTCCCACATCCCTAACAAACCCTGCTAATCGGTTTGGGGTAATTTGAATTCTTTCACAAAATCCCTCTTTACTTCGTCTATCACTGGGTTTTTGTGAGCCTCATACCACTTTATCAACCAACACAGAGCTCTCTCCCTGAGATTAGTTTGAAATTCTACCAACTTACCAGTTTTTGGTGTTTGTCAATCCCTCCATATGGCTTCACAGAGGTACCAGTGTTGTTCCACATCATCATTACCCCTCCTAGAAAACTCTGGGTATCGAGTAAATGATCCTGCCATGCTTCCTTGTGTGGGGGTTACTAGAACAAAACCCCTGACTCCCGGTTGTGAAATAGTGTTACTACTATCGCTGCTAGTTTGTATTACTGTTGTAGACTAAACACTATTCAACTTACTCAATTCTCGTAACTTAACAAAAATTTCACCTAGTGGCTAATAGAGTACCAGGGGAAGGTCGGGACTAGAGCTACATGAACTTTGGGGAATATATTTACCTGGGATTATGGGTGCCGAACCTTCTTGGAATATCTGCTCCATCACAACATGCAACTCCACATCGGACGTCTCCTTGGGACACGCATCATTTCTGTCGTACTCCTTTCCCTTCTCTGCTTAGGCTGGGGCCCTATACCCCTATCACACTTCTTTAGTGGTCCCCCCTATATCTTGGGAACCCGTCTGACCTTCCATCTCCTTCGTCGTCTTAGGCACCTCCTCCTTGTATTTTATGTTCCTTTCTTGTCTTTTCAATTCTTTCATCACTCTTTCTCGCCACTTATCAACGAGTTGCACCCTCTAATGTGCTCGTCATTCCCTAAAAATACTGGAGGTCTCGACATCCATATCCCTATTCCCATTTTCAACGTACTTGTAGCATCTCTCCCTCAGCTCCTTCCCCCAGTACTAGAGGTTTAGGTCTCCATCTCAGATTTTTGGAACTCCATCAATCCTTCATCCACCATCAAAGCCTTGATCCACAGGGGGATCTCCTTCAACAGCTCTCCGCACAACCTTGATCTGAATATGTCCTTCGCTTTTGAGAAAGACTGGTAGCACTCAGTTGCGAATACTACTATGTATCCTTCCAAGGTAGATTGCACGCAGAAATCTACAGTTCGGGTCAAATCGGTATCTAACCGATGGAGTGCTACCAGATCTATGTGCACCCACTTGCTACAAACCTTCCGCAAGCCTCTCAAAACTATCTTGGTCTGTAGTCTTCGCAACTAGTTGTAGAGCTCCTCGGGAAAATTTCCCCAGAAGATCTCGTAGATATCACTGTCATATTCATAGAATAGAATCTGGTTCTTAATAGTTTTCTCTTTTTGTTGTTTCACTTCTGCTTGCTGAGCTATGAACTGATCTAGGTGGTTATCCCACCTGTTTCATATTTCTTTCTCGAAGATCCATGATACCATGATCTAAATCCAGAATGAAATTTTAGGTCCCGGCAATGGAACCATTTTTTGGCAAGAAAAGAGGTCTCTGGGGTGAGACCGAGGTTCAGGTAGGAGGCCAACAAGGGTTTCTGTAGTAGTCTAGCACAATGCCGACATTTTCACCCTACTCTGAGGAGAAGAGAGTCTCCCCCGAGGCATGCCGCGACCTTACTAAGGTTGGGATCAAATCAGGTATCAATCAAGCATGACAGATGCATAACCCATATAGAACTAAGTACTTCGAGGAAGTGTAAATACAAGATAGATAACAATACTTATGAACATGGTCAGAATGATAACCAAAAATTTAAAATAGCCCGCATGTTCCACTAAACTAGAACATAAGACAGAACTTAGAACAACATCCTTATATTAGAAAGTATTGCATTAACAGTAAAAGACAGTTACAATGCTCCTCAGAGCGTTCCTAGCAGAACTTATTATAATAGCATCACATAAGACAGAACAAAAAGAATCAGACAGAGAGAGAACAAAACAAAACAACACGAACAGAGCTCTCCTAAGGCTCCTATTCCCTGATCTCTACTAAAGCAACCTCCTTTCTCTACTGGTTGACTTCCTATTTGTTCCATTGCCAGCGTGATTGATAGTCCTTCCTTCCTTTCCACTCTGCTGTTTACTGCTTTTCCTTGATTATTGGGAATTCCACTGATTGTCTTCTGCCGCTTCCTTCTGTCATTTCTGCTTGCTTCCGCAACAATCGCGCCACCTGTTCTTCAGTTCTTCGCAACCGTGATAGCTCTCTATCTATCATGGTTGTGTTCTACCACCTGTTATCCACAACACAAAACTGTTTAATTTCAAAACAAGGTCCCCAACATTGATATAATGGTGGTACTAATCCTTTTTTCCATTCACCACTCTATCCACTGGTGACCCAAAATAATTATGAGAAACCATCCCTCCTACTCATGTTGGTGGAGAAAGATAATAATAAGAAACCATCTCCCATGTACATTCTAGTAGGTTGTAAGTTGATCATTCTGTGTATGCTGGTGCCTATTCATGTTTGGTGGAAGTTGATGGGTCATCATCGAAACCAACTTGCAACTAACCTTTGAATCTAAAGATAATTTTTAAATATGCAACTCCTCCTAGCACAAATATATAAAACAAATATTGAAAGATACATTAGTATTGGTGAATTTTTGCAAAAGGTATTTGAAAGACATTGTTAAAACTAAGGAATCAAATTTCTTTAACAAGGTTTCTAAGAGTTGAACCATTTTTGTCGAAGCCAAGTGTTGAGTGTGGTGTGCAAGAACTTGGAAAACATAACCTTAGTGGAGTATCCACCTATATACTACACATTTTCCTATATCAAAATGTGTCTAGAAGTCTCCAATCGCACATTAGTAGAAAGCATGGTGTATTTAAGACATGTTACATGTTTTTCAGATTATCGAAAAGTGTGGTGGATTTAATACATGTCACATATTCATTAAAGAACAATTTAAAATAATAAAAGAAAAAGGTATTATAGAGAGAAAAACCATACACCTACATTTGATTTAGCTACACTATCTTTTCATTGCCAACCACCATTTGGAGATTTCTTTAACAACTATTTGCACCCTAAATTCTAGTTAGAGTTTTGCATTTATGTATAATATTTACTATGTAATATAATCTAAACTAATAATAATAATAAAACACTATGGTTTTCTCTTACATGTGGTATTTCATATGTCTAAGAATCAAAATACTGAAAAACACTTATAAAAAAATAGAATGCACAAGTTTCCCTCATCTCTCTCTCTCTCTCTCACACACACACACACACATATCCTTCCTACAAACCAAACTAAAATAATGAAAAGTGAAAAAAAAATTCCTATAAAATCCTAGGATTTTTCAAAGTAAATAGAACTTTCATGTGGGGATTCAAAGGTTTGAGATAAATCCTTTACAATGATGAGTGGTGATGAGGAACACCTACATTAGGGGAATTTTGAGGTCTAAAATGGGCCTCCTAAGGAAATTATAAAATAATAATGGAAATAATAAAATAATATTTGATTAAATCATCAAATTTTAGAGGAAGAAAAAAAAAACTACTTTTTCAACTTGTATTTTGAACTTATCTCCCAAAGTTTTTACTCAAATTTCGAGCGAGAGTACTTGTTTGATGAAAAATTTAATTCCTTGTCCAAGGAGTACCCATGTTGCATACTTTCGATGGATCCTACTATACAAAAAATGAGAAATACATGAAAAACGTGATTACAATCACATTTTTTCATGTATTTATCATTTTTCGTGTAGCAACATCCATCAAAAGTATGCAACATGGGTACTCCTTGGATGAGTAATTAAATTTTGTATCCAATGAGTATTCCCGCTCGAAATTTGAGTAAACACTTTGGGCTATAAGTTGAAAATACGAGCTGAAAAAGTAGTTTTATTATTTTATTATTTTTTAATCTTTTTACCCTTTTACTTAAAAAATGGTGAATCATCCCCCATGTTTGACATCATCATCTTGAATCCTACTGGTTCTTATAAAGTTTATTTTTGTTGTACATTTTTCTTAGGAGGCCCATTTTAGACCTCAAAATTGCCTTAATGCCAATTCACATGACATGCTACTTTTCTATGTTAGTTTGTCCTCAATAGACAAATGTGATTGCCACATTCCAATTTATTACTTTTTTATTCATTCTTCCAACTGGAACAACGACGATTTAGGTTACTATGACCAACACTAGGGTGGATAAGCACCAAAAATATCTAGCTTCAATAATTTAAATGACATCGATCCTATCCCTTCTCAAGGCATCATTAGAGCATATGTAAATCGAATCGATGATTTAGAGGAGCTTTAGAAATTCCATGATGAACTCTACTAAGCATATCATTGCAGCATGGATTTTTGATCACTCAAGCAATGCAATAGTCCCTTATTGGAAAGGAATTGTTGCTCTATAGCGATGCTTGTTTTATTATTAAATTTTGGATTATTAGAAACCGATATGGTATTTCCCATAATCTACAAGGTCATATAAGTTATCCTTCATATGTGAAATATAGATAATATATTATTGGGTGCATTAATGAATACATATTGAAAAAGGATGGAAAACCTAATGGAGTAATTCTATAAAGATGAGAAGGAAATATTCTTATTTTACATTTATAAGAAGTGTTTGATTAATATAGGAAAACAAAATTATTTTTAGTATTTAAATTATGGTAGAGTAAATGATTGAAGTGGAAGAAGTGTCCAAACAATCTTTATATTAGTTTTTTAGTTTATTGCTATCACATTGAGGTTAATGTGTCTAAATTTAACATTATAGGCGATCCATTAGCATCATTCAATTTGGCTGATCCTCGGCTAAGTAAATGTGCCTAGGGGTATCTATTTTCCCAAAGTCACTTTGGACTTGCACTTAGTCTTAATTGTTTTTTCATGCATTATTGCACATCCACATGCATAAAGACACACATAAACATGTCACTTGGTAAGCCTTGAAAATTTGTGGGTAATTTAACTATCCACTTATTAAACTCACATGGTTCAAATTTAGAGTCTATATAATTTCACCAACAATACTAACATAAAATTAAACTCATATGAATCAAACCCAAGCATACAAATATTTCTCTATAATCTGACATAAAATTAAACTCATATGAATCAAACCCAAGAATATGAATATTTCTCTAGAGATATTTTTGTATTGAAAGAAGAAACATCTATCATGCAAATTAATGTCATAATTCAACATGTAGGAAAAATATTATTATACTTATGAAACGAGGAGGGTTACAATGGATCACGAGTGCATCCCCTTCTAGGTGTGTTTATGACACACCATTTCCTTTTTACTCATAGGAAATTATAGCATTTTTTTCTTGTTATAGTTGTATTTTGTATTAATGTAGTTTGATTCAGGGAGTGGGATGTTATATATTTTGGTAATTAAATGAAAAATACCCATTTGGTGTAGATCAATTGGTTTGAGTGGGGTATAGTCCCCACCAGATCTCAAGTTCAAATGAAATCATATGGAAGGGTTGAGGATGGAAGCCACTTATGGGTGAATTAAACTATCCCAAGAGTTTTCTAAGCTCGACTAAGCTTTGCACAATGTTGGTGATAACATCCCACTAGTGGGTAGATCACTTTTCCATTCAATAGAAGGACTGGCCCTATCCTTGACTTGACCTAGTTACGAAAAAAGAAAAGTAAAAAACACTTTAAAACATAGTAGTGGAGTAGGAGAAGGAATTTTCTATCTTGTTAAAGACATTTAAAATATAAACTATTGTTTTCTTTTAATATTTTTGAAATTAAAAAAAATACAAGTGTTGAGGGATGAAATATTATATATTTTTTTACCATTTTAGGTAGAAGATGTTTTAGAGGTTTTAAATTGAAATGATTAGATGTTGTAAGGCTCTTTTTTTCCATGTATATCTAGACATATTGTTACCAAAAATGCCTAATGCCTAAGAATATAGAGGCACAATGTGTCATAAATTATTGGTGGATTATGGATTTGGCATATAATTCCACCTGGGTGGATAAAATGTAGTGCAAGTGGTGAGTCATCGTTCGTTTGGGGGCATGAACACATCTGGTGGTTGTAGGTTATGGATCATGATGCTATACTTTGACAAGAGGCATGTACACATTTGATGGATGTGATAATAGTTGTATGGTAGACCAGAGTTGCAGAATATTTTGGGCTTCTATATAGATCCAACTTGATGAAGTAGTTGTATGTTTCCCATAAATAGTTTTGTATACAGTCGTTGCCCAACCATGGATGAAACTTACAGTTGGCACGATGTGTGACTTGGATGGGGTTCCAAATATTAATTAGGTCCATATGAATGATTGACGAAAAGTTATAAAGGTACTTGGGTGTTGTACAACGAGTGATATCCGAGGCACCTAGAGACACGTGCCCACACCTTAAGTTGAGTGATACACAATGAATGTGTTGGAAATGGTTGAGTTGATGTATACCATTATTATTCTGGTGGCATGAACACATTTTGTGGTTGTAGTTTATGGGGCATGATGTTTCACCTTAACAAGAGGCATGTACAAAATTGATGGAGGTGATAGAGTTGTATGGGAGACCAAAGTCGCATAAGATTTGGGTTTTCTATATAGAGCTCAATTGACGTAGTGGTTATATGTTTCATGCCCATAAATAGCTATGTATATAGGACTTTCCCAAGCATAAATGAAACTTATATTTGCCATGATAAGTGGCTTGGTTATGGTTGCAAAGATGACTTAGGTCAACATGAGTAATTGATGGAAAGTCGACAAGGCACATGAGTGTTACACAATGAAAAATATCCCAAGCAGCTAGAGATGTGTGTGCAAACCTTAAGGTGAACCATGCACAATGAATGTGTTGGACATGGTTGAGTTGACATTTCAATGGAATGAGGCATATTAGGTGTTTAATGGTGCGCGCCTTGGTTTAGGGAACTTGAATTGAAACACATTATTTTGTAAGGAATTGGAGTGCGTTAAAAAATTTCTAGGAAAGATTGGAACAACATAATAGAAAGTGGGTAGCATAAAGACCATAGATCCACTTTACATAGGAGATGATGATGCCTGGACACTCCAATGAGGGGAAATAATGGTATATTATTCATATTTAAATTTCAATCCATGAGGCACTTAGGCATTCAATTAGTGGACTTGTAAGAGATTTTTTAAGAACACCAAGCACACAATTCTAGAGTTTATTGAGTTTAGGTGTAAAACTCAGTTTTTTGTGCTAAGAGCAGTTTGCATGAAGGTTTTAGGGAAGTACCCCATTTATTTGCAAGCCCATTTTATACCCTAGAAGATTTAGGGAAGAATTTGTCCTTAAGTGGTGGAGTTTATCATGTTGGATTAATGAAAGAACCATCTATCCAATGCATATGAATTTGAACTTTTGAATTAATATGATATTTTTCATCTAATTTATTTTAAACATAATGCTTGAAGTGCTTTAGACGATTTCAAAGGGGCTAAATAAAAAATCAATAACATTGATCGATGTGGATATTGGTGGCCACATACCTATTCCACTTGGACCCCCACCATTGTTTCTTTTGGTTTTTTAGTTTCCTTAATTGTAGCACAATTTACTATTTTTGGCAGTTTTTCGGGTCTTGAACTTCCGGAGCCATTTTGAGGCCCTAAAAGACATTTTTTGGGCATGAAAGGTTCGGTGAAGATGAGTCTTCTAGACTTGATATTTATTCTTATTAGTTTTAGTCCTTAGATAGATATTTCTAACGATGTATCATGTGAGTCAAATGAAGATAGTATGCCAAAGTTACAACCCCGGGAAATTGATGTACCAATTTACCCCAACGGGGCCCATAGTCTGGCGTTTCATTTCCTAGGGTTGGGTTTTTGGATGTTTAGGGTTTTCCATTATTTATCAATAATATATAGGCCTTCAAGCCTCATTGTAACACATATTTCAGAGGCAGGTAGCCACCACATCTCTTCTCCGAGATAAGCTACCGATGCCCTAGCTAGTTTATTTCCATTATGTTTGCAAGCATATTTAAGTTACGAGATATTAATGAAATGAAGTCTTATTTCTGCCACATCTCTGAGTTTATGTGTATTTATGTATTTTATTTCATTCTTTCATAATTCTGGATCATTGGTATCAGAGCGGTTTGATCTTTCTCGATCCTTCTTTGCATGTCCCCAATGAGGTCTAGATATAAGGACTTAGGGATCGATCTGGTTGAACCTTTGCAAGATCAACCTCACAAACCTCGACGACCGCTCATGGGGGACAAAAATAAAGATGAGGGATCAATAGATCCTATCAAAATATTGCTTAAGGATTCCCTCAAGAAACAAAGGAACACGATGATGGATAAATTTTCTCAGATTCTTCAATGACTGCCTGCTGGCGGCGCATCTACATCCAACAGCCACTTTGGAGGCGCAAATCCTTTTAAGATACAACTAAACTTTGACATTCCCATATTTGAGGGCCAAATATATGTAAACATCATAGATAGATGGTTGAATATATTATAAGGATATTTCTCGGTTCATGACTTTTCTAATCGGGAAAAGATTACTTTTGCACTCTTGAAAGCCGCCCCCCATGTCAAGGACTAGTGGGAAACCTACTGTGAGCAAAAGGACGAGAGGGAACCCTCTCTATTTTTGTCCGCATCCACTTGGAATTCTTTCTTAGACACCCTCAAGGAACAATATTTTCCTGTGGGGAGCTATGAGGAAAAGTATATACAATGGACTACGCTTCGGTAGCAAAGGGATCAAGATGTGCATGAGTTGAAATTTTTTTTTCATACCGTGTGTGAAAAATTGGGTATCAAAGATTCAAAGAAACATTTGGTGCTGAAGTATCGTAATTGTCTACACAGATACATTCAAGAGTAAATGGAGTTCCTCAACATCTCCTCACTTGGTGCAACATTATGGTATACTGCCAAGATTGAGCAGAAGTTCAAACAAAAGAAGTGAGACTTTGTATCTATGAATCAGAAGTAAGGGAAAGGTGCCCCCAAAACATAGACCAAAGGGAAAAGCCAAGGTGGGGCGGCCCAGGATAACCTGCCAAATCCGCAAGCAAAGAAAAAAACCGTGAAGCCAAAGAAGGACATGGGAAAGTGGTGTGAGCTCCATAAGAGCTCCACTCACAACACAAGTGAGCGTCGGGCCAAGTAGTTTCTAGTGTCCAAGCTAAATGATTCTGAATCAGATGCATTCTCCAACTCTGAATCAGAACCCGACAAGAGGAGTGACAAAGGGAAAAAAAATATTGATGGAGAGCCTAGCACCACCGTTGCCATCACAAAGATCCAGAAGGAGGAACCAAAAGATCCAAAGGAGAAGGAGCGCCTCTTCCATTCCTAGTTGTGGGTAAAGGGTTCCCCGTTGTAGTTCATTGTCAATATAGATAGCCAAAATAACCTCATTTTAGTAGAGGTCGTGAAGAATATGGACTTGTCGACCACAACACACCCACCTCCATACACCATCGGGTGGCTTCACCAAGGACGAGATCTCCGCGTCAGCCAACAATGTCACATTCCCTACAACATCAAGCCCTTCACAGATGAGGTATTATGTGACATTTCCCCTCTTGATGTTTGTTATGTATTATTAGGCCAACTATACTTGTGGAAGAAACATGTTGTATACGAGTCCCGAACTCGCGCTATTATTGTTACTTTGGGAAATAAGTTGTACAGGATATCGGAGGTCACACCACCTGTCATCATCTCTTTGGTTACTGCAAAACAATGCAGTAATCTCATTTCCAAAACCGGATTTTTTTTTTCCCTGATGATTCCCCCTCAGGGAAAGACGAATATTGTGTCCATGACCTCTAGACAGGGCTCCTCCACACGACAACAAAAAATGGACAAGGCCGTGGAGGAGTGCGGGGAAATCTTCACTCACATGCAAGGGTGCCTCTACACTGTCAGGTCAAGCAAGCACCCCATAGATCTGACCCCAAGTGTGTCGTTTCCCAATGGAACAATCTATTGGTGCTCTGTTCTAGAGAACGATGAAATAAAGAGGCAGATTCAGGAACTTCTATGTTGGCAATATGACGCAGAGTGTTGTCCTTGATGGCAACCCATTGAATGAAGATGAAGACATGAGAGTGTTGGCATGTGTTGTCCTTGATGGAAATCCACCTGATGAAGTTATTCTTGACCTGATGGACTTGGTAAATGATGTAAATCTGATGTGAAATGATGTTAGTTAGCAATATGATGTTGAGTATTGTCATTGAAAGGCAACCCACTTGATGAAGAAGATGGCAACTTACTTGATGAAGTTGTGCTTGATAGAATATGTTCCTGATGAAGTAAAAGGCAATGAAGAAAGGAATTCAGCATGTTCTAAATCTATGGTGAAAAGAGTATGTCTCAAGGCATACGCGGATCTGTCTAGGAGAAGTCGCGTATGCACGTGGGAAACAACGTGCCAAGTCGCGTATGGGCTAAAGTGCTCAAAAAGTGCAAAACCAAGGGTAACCACCATGGTATTGACCCATGGTATTGGGTAATGATCCGCCTAATTGACCCCGTCCAGGTATTTTTGGGCTCATGGTATTGTTTTGGCCCGTGGTTTTGAAAAAGGGGCTCATGGTATTGAAAATGGATAAACATATATAAGGAGAAGAATTTCATTGTGCAAATCATTAGTGTGGGTGCAAGATGTCTCAGCTTGAATGAATACTTCTCTCTGAAGTATATCTGAATGGAAAGGGTTACACTTGAATGATAAATCTGAATGTATGATGCACCAATGATGAAGGAAATGATGAAGCGGGATATCTAGATCGGGAATGGTATTTGTATCTACTAGATCTGTTTATGGAGTGATTAGATCTGTGATGAAGCGGTATCGTAAAGTAAAGGGTTGAATGTTGAATGTCGATCTGCAGAAGTATCTTGACTCCGTAATGGTTGAAGATCACTCACGCTAGTTAGCATGAGAGAGCGTATATCGTGGCTTCTCACGAAGAAAAAGCGGCGTATCTTGTGATGAAGTTATGTCTGAGATGTATCTTATTTGGTTGATGTGAATGAGCCAGCGTATATCTGCGACATCGATGAAAGAAAAGTCGTGTTAATGCAAACTAGGGTTTGCTGAAGTATAGAAATTTATGAAATGTCACGATCTGATCTGTATTGATAAGTATCTGTTGGTGATGTATGTTTGTGCTTGAAAGTATGGAAAGGGTTCAGTTTGAAAATATGATGAAATGTGGCCTGCAAGTGGTGTTCTATTGAAGTTGTTGGATCCGGTGTGAAAATTGATGAAACGTGGTCCAAGGTGGTGCTGAGGGTTGTAGCCTTCAGTCAGGGGGTCGTAGCTCCCTTCCAGGTGAGGCTGGTAAACGAGAGCGGGGGGTCGTAGCTCCCTTCCAGGTGAGGCTGGTAAACGAGAGCAGGGGGTCGTAGCTCCCTTCCAGGAGAGGCTGGTAAACGATTCAGGGGGTTGTAGCTCCCTTCCAGGAGAGGCTGGTAAACGAGCACAGGTGGGTGCCTGCGTGCTGGTAGGAGTCTGCACCAGCACATATGTTGTAAGATGTTTTCTCTGTAATAAAATATTGAAGGCTGAGCAACTGCAGCGGTGGTTTTCTCCCGACTTGGGTTTCCACCTAAAAATCCTGGTGTTCATGTGTGATGCTTTATGTGATGGTTTATTCTGTTGTTACTGCACATGTTTACTGATAACTTAACATCAGATGAATGAATATTGCAAAGAACTAAGTTAATAAATATCTGCATATTTAGATCTCTGCTAATACGTGAGTTGTATGAAGGATATCCGCGTGTATACGCGAGTTTACTAAAGGAAAGTAGCGTATGGGTTTTAGAGAGTGAAAAAGTAAAAATTTTTGAATATGCAGTAAATACTGATTCACCCCCCCCTCTCAGTATTTTTCCCAACAATTGGTATCAGAGCAGGTCCTTCTGCAAAAGCTTGATCGCTTGAAGGAGATTCGTCGCAATGGGAAGTCAAGAAGGAGTGATGTCTATAAAGCCACCTCTATTCAATGGAAGCAATCTGATATTCTGGAAGGTACGAACAAAAGCATATCTGCAAAGTCTTGGTGCAGATGTATGGGCAATCGTGGAAGATGGCTATCAATATCCGGCAAGTATTCCTACTGATGCGGCTGAAAGGAAGAAGTATGAAATCAATGCCAAAGTAGTGAATGTATTATTAGGAAGCATGTCTGAATCAGAATTTGCTAAAGTGATGCAGATACATTCAGCAAAAGAAATATGGGACAAAATCATTCTAAGCTATGAAGGAGACACAAAGGTAAAAAGTGCAAAAATCCAAACTCTTAGAATTGAATATGAAAACTTGAAGATGCATAGTGATGAAAGTGTTTCCAGTTTCTTTCTTCGTCTAGATGATATTGTAAATCGAATGAGAAATCTAGGTGAAACCATAACCGAAACTACTCTGGTGGAAAAAGTATTAAGATCTTTGACTGCAAAATTTGACTCTAAAGTTTCAGCTATTGAAGAAAGGCAAGATCTGCAAAATCTAACTGTTGTTCAATTACATGGTATCCTGAATGCTTTTGAAATGAGACAAGGAGGTCCTTCTCAAATCAGAGAAGCTGCTTTTAAGGTATCTGAAAAAGGAAAGGAAAAGGAAGTTGTCAAAGAATCCAGTTATATATCCGATGAAGAAGAAGCAAATTTCGTGAGAAAACTTCAACTAGGGACTGGAAGATTCAAAGGTAAGCTTCCTTTCAAATGTTTTGAGTGTGGAAAAGTTGGTCATTATGTTGCTAAATGTCCTTATAAAGAAAAACATGGTAAAGGGAAACAATTTAAAAAGAGGAAGAGTTATTATGCAAATGAAGATGATGATGAAGAGTCCAGTGAAGATGAAGAAGATTCTGACCATGATCTGAAAGTACTCATGGCAAAGAAACAAAAGAAGAAGGCTACTCGAAACAAGAAGATATCTCAGAAAACTTGTATAGCAAAAATTGAAGAAGATGAATCAGATAGTGATTGGGGTAATTGGAATACTCTTATTGGTGCAAAAAATAGTGAAGATAGTGAAAGTAAAGTTGTGGATCTAGAAGAAGCTATCCAGATCAAAGTTGAAGAAAAACAAAAGGAAATTGATAAGAAAGATTCTATCTACAAAGAGATGATCTCTCAAATGAAAGATCAAATAGAAATGCTGAATGGACAGGTGGACAAGTATCAAAGGTTTCATACTTATGCATCCAATCGAATTAAAGAACTAGAAGCAAAAATCAACGATCTAAATGCAGATCTCAAAAAATCAAGCAAGAAGAATGAAGGACTTGAAGCTGCAATCATCTTTCTACAAACAGATCTTGAAGCATCAAATAAGAAGAATGAAGAACCTCTGTCATTTGAAAAGGAAGGCCTTGAAGCAGAAATCATCTCTCTCAAAGAAGATCTTGAAAAATCAAATAAGAAGAATGAAGAGCTGCAACAAACATGTGAAGAAAATGAAAATTGGTTGAAAGAAGAGATTCTAAATCTGAAGGATCAAGTAGAAGATGGAAGAAGGAAAGAAGAAAGCATGACAAAGCAATTGCAAGCCTTGGAGGTTGAGGTAAACATTCTCAAAGGTAAATTAGAAGAAAAGGTTAAACTTTTGAGGTTTCAAGATAGTACTAATATTTTGGACAATATTCTGAGTAATCAAAGGTCTCCTGCTATCAAAATTGGTCTTGGTTTCCATGAAACTGTTAAAGGAGAATCTAGCTCACAAGGAAGTGCTAAAAGTTCAGAGGATGTCAATGCAAAACCTGAAGTGTTGAAAGAAACAAAAGGTCAACCAACAATGATGAAATGTCAAAGGAAATCATTCAATAATGTTGAATGCTTTAAATGTCATAATCATGGACATGTTGCAGCAAATTGCAGGAGCAGATCATTTCAGCCTCAAACAAACAGTTCCTACATAGAAAGGTACTATGGTTTCTTCAAGGGATATTGTTTTTCATGTAACAAGTATGGACATAAAGCAGCTGATTGTAAAAGGAGGAAGATTAGAAATACTCATTATGATTCTTATGATTATTTCTCTGGACATATGAGATGTTATTCTTGTAACAAGTATGGACATGTAGAAGAGGAATGCAGGTTGAACAGATCTGAGAAAGTGGACAATTTTCAGCACACTGTTAGGAAATTCAAGCAAATTTGGAAAAAGAAGGAAGACCAATCAGAAACGTAGGGAATTCTGACCCTACTGCAGTCATCCGCTTCTGAAGCTTACTTCTCTTATTGACTGCAGGAATGATGTGGGATACATTATCAGATTTAGTAATGTATCGTCACAGGGGGAGAAATGTATGATGTCTCTCATGATTGATTTGACTATTCTGGTTATATGTATTTCTGACAGAACATCTGATATGAAGAAGACAGGTACAGGACGTACAAGTTCAGGGGGAGATGAAGGAATGTGAAAAATTTCTATGCTTCACTTTCCATACGCGGGTTCTATTAACCAAAGTCGCATATACACGCGAGTTACAGCAGACACAGTCGCGTATGCATTAATGATAAGATAATTTATATGATAGCTAAAGATCTGGAGCAGAGGTTCAGGGGGAGTATCAGTCTGATTGTTAATAACTGTATTATTGACTCTGTATCAGCTTAATTTCTCAGTTTTAAATAATGTTGATATAATACTTGGTTACTTATGTTGAAGATTATGGATAAGTCCTGTTTGCTTGTTGATGAAGAGTATTCGTTGCTGAGATGAAAGTCATATAATTCGAGGATGAAATAGATCATGCAAAGTTTGTTACTGTGGTTGAGATCTTTTGCCCTGCATATGTTACTTCATGTTAAATCTTGAAGATCTTGATGATATTGGACCACATGGATGATTACTTGACACATATTTGAAGATGTTGTTACGGTATGATAAATACCCTTGGAAAGATTGTATTGATCTTTGAAAAATCGAAGGCTTGGTTACTAATGTGCTGCTACTACGGTTGGATGACGCTTGAAGACACAACTACCTCTGTTCTATCTATACGTAGTCCAGGGAAGCGTTCGAGTATCTAAGACAGAAGCTGGGAGTGTTCTCTGCCAGTCAAAAGAACAAATCTTCATAAATTTAGAAGATGGCATTGGATACGCGGATTTCATGAAACACAATCGCGTATATACGCGAGTTCATGCACAGAAAACCGCGTATGTCTGATTGCTGACAATTTTCTG
Organism: Pinus albicaulis; assembly: GCA_034641835.2. Taxonomy (NCBI): domain Eukaryota; kingdom Viridiplantae; phylum Streptophyta; class Pinopsida; order Pinales; family Pinaceae; genus Pinus; species Pinus albicaulis. Next base: position 81,828 of record JAXQQM020083751.1, on the reverse strand, counting down.
TTTGGAGTCAACTCTCTTCAGCACAGCTGCAGTGCTATTTGGTATCTTTGATACTATTTGGTATCTCTGGTGGTGTTCCAGTTCTCATAATTCTATTTCTAATGTTTTGATAAAGATGCCTTGATGATTTGTTGGTAAAAGTGTCAGGATGCACAAACTAAGGGGGAGCCTTAGTCATATGAAAAGGATGCATGGATGCACAGATTCAGGGGGAGCATTAGCGTTGCTGAGTATAATGCATTGTTGGCATTATGATGGTTCTGTTATATGATCTCTCTTGAGGACTTCTTGGTATTGGTCATGAAATGTCATATTTGTATTTTTGATGAAAAGGTCATGTTGAGACCCATGATGTAAAAATTGTCATATTCAGTCATGTAAGGACTTGTAAATTTGTAAACCCACTTGGTTGGGTAGCTGAGTTGAAATGTGTAAACCCACTTGGTTGGGTACTTGAGTCTTTATGTAAATCCACTTGGTTGGATATTTGATGTAAGTATGAGTCTTTGGTGATGAGAAGTTCATAGAGTCATCTGAGTCATGTGCTTTGTTGAAAAATATGTTTGAGGGACCGACAGCATGAACCTAGGAGAATGTGGTCACTTCGGTATATAATGGGTCTAGCAGAACACTTCTTCTACATGAGGAGAAAAGGGGGAGAGTGTGTTGGTTTTGATCCGCCCTTTGCCCTTGATGTCAAAGGGGGAGAGTGACATGGTGTTTTAATGAAGAGAAATAATGGTGTCAAAATGGGGAGAGTGACATGGTGTCATTGTATTCTTAATGTACCTATCTGTTGTGGTAACCAAACACCATCATGGTTGCCATCAAGTCCAAAGGGGAAGATTGTTGGCAATATGATGCAGAGTGTTGTCCTTGATGGCAACCCACTGAATTAAGATGAAGACATGAGATTTTTGACATGTGTTGTCCTTGATGGAAATCCACCTGATGAAGTTCTTCTTGACCTGATGGACTTGGTAAATGATGTAAATCTGATGTGAAATGATGTTAGTTAGCAATATGATGTTGAGTATTGTCATTGAAAGGCAACCCACTTGATGAAGAAGATGGCAACTTACTTGATGAAGTTGTGCTTGATAGAATATGTTCCTGATGAAGTAAAAGGCAATGAAGAAAGGAATTCAGCATGTTCTAAATCTATGGTGAAAAGAGTATGTCTCAAGGCATACGCGGATCTGTCTAGGAGAAGTCGCGTATGCACGTGGGAAACAACGTGCCAAGTCGCGTATGGGAAAAAGCGCTCATAAAGTGCAAAACCAGGGGTAACCACCATGGTATTGACCCATTGTATTGGGTAATGATTCGTCTAAATGACCCGAATCCGAAATACCATCGGAAGTAATGTAGTTTGGAGCTCATGGTATTGAAAAAAGGGTAAACCTATATAAGGAGAAGAAATTCATTGTGCACAACACATGTGTGGTGCAAGATGTCTGAGCTTGAATGAATACTTCTCACTGGAGTATATCTGAATGAAAAGGGTTACAGTTGAATGAAAGATCTGAATGTATGATGCACATGAAAGAAATGATGAAGCGGGATATCTAGATCGAAAATGAGATATCTAGATCGAATGTATTTGTATCTACTAGATGCATTTTATGGAGTGATTAGATCTGTGATGAGCGAACATCGCTACCGAAGTAAAGGGTTAGATACGAGCGAATATCTGATGCGAAAAAGTATGCGGCTACGTAATGGTTGAAGATCATACGGCTAGTTAACGCGAGAGGAAAAGCGCGTATATACGCGGCTTATGCGAAAAGCGCGTGTGCGATTGAATTTTATGTGCCGATATCTTTATTTGGTTGATGTGGACGGAAGCGCGTATATACGCGACATCAGTGAAAGAAAAGCGCGTATGCAAACTAGGGTTTGCTGAAGTATGGGGTATGAAATGTCTGATCTGATTTGCTGTGTTTTAGCTATTTGTTGTTGATGTTTGACTATGCTTAAATGTATGGAGAGGGTCCAGTATGAAAATATGATGAAACATGGCCTGCAAGTGTTGTCCTAAAGGATGCTTTGGATCCAGTGTGAAAATTGATGAAACGTGGTCCATAGAGGTGCTGAGGGTTGTAGCCTTCAGTCAGGGGGTCGTAGCTCCCTTCCAGGTGAGGCTGGTAAACGAGACCGTGGGGTCGAGCCCTTCAGTGAGGCCGGTAAACGAGACTCGGGGTCGCTCTTCCCTTCTGTGAGAGGTCGAAACGAGTCGTGGTTGGAGCTTCCTTCCGTGGAGAGGTCGGGTAAACGAGCGCAAGATTCTCGCGTCGGGTAGGAGTTCCACCACATATGTTGTAAGATGTTTTCTCTATAATAAAATATTGGAAGGTCGAGCAACCACACTGTGGTTTTCTCTCGACTCTGGGTTTCCACCCAAAAATCCCGGTGTTCATGTGTGATGCTGTGTGATGGTTTATTCTGTTGTTACTGCACATGTTTTCTGTTAACTTAACATCAGATGATTGAATAGTGCAAAATAACTAAGCTAATAATATCTGCATATTTAGATCTCTGCTAATACGCGAGTTGTATGAAGGATATCCGCGTATATACGCGAGTTCACTAAAGGAAAGTAGCGTATGGGTTTTGGAGAGTGAAAAGGTAAAAAGTTTTGAAGAGGACTGTAAATACTGATTCACCCCCCCCCCCCCCCTCTCAGTATTTTTCCCAACATTCTATAGAAAGGTCACATCTGACCAAGTTCATCACCCTGTGGGAGCCCGATCGTGTTGGTGCAAAATAAGGATGGGACTTGGAGACTTTGTATTGACTATTGGGCACTGAAAAAGATCATTTTCTGGAATAGGTACCCGATCCCACAGATTGATGACCTTCTAGACCAACTCAAGGGGGGAAAATATTTTAGAAATATCAACTTGAAGTCTGGGTATCACCAGGTACCAATTGAACCCTTCGATGTGTGGAAGACTGCCTTCATGTTGGGTATGTGTTATATTATTTCCACGACTAGCACCACACGTTGTACATTGCGCCGGGCGCAGCAGGGGGGTCACAAGGGGGGAGGTAGCCCCCACTGTTGGGGTCCGGGGCAACGCCTCGATGAAAATATTTTTGGTGTGCGGACCCACTCATAGGCGGACCCACCCATGTTTTTTGCATGATTTTGCACATGGTTTTGGGATACGATGGTTTTTGGCCCCTGGTATTTTGTAGATCCAGTCAAGGGAACTACGGTTATGTTCTAATCCAGGGTTAATGGATTGGGGTTTATGTATGCTTCGGCATGTATATATATGTGTTGTAACACTAAAAGGAACATAATGAAAAATCAAGTTGGTCGTCCCGATTTGGGATCCAGGGGAAAATCTCTGTGTTTATCTATTTTATGTTTTATGCTCTCTCTATTGTTTATTTTCTGTTATAAGATTCGTGTGTAGATCATTTCTGTTCAGGGTTAAAACCTACATTTGGTATCAGAGCTGTTTTGGCTTTAAGGGGGCGCCTTTGCTGCTGAGGTTTTTTTGCTGGGGCCTGAGGTAGACCCTATTCAGTGGGAGATCTGCAGGATCGATTCTTGTGGTGAAAGAAGATGGCGAGCAGTGGAAAGATAGAGATCGAGAAATTTAATGGTCAGAGTTTTGAGTTGTGGAAACTCAAGATGGAGGATCTGCTGGTGGATAAAGATTAGTGGATCGTGGTAGATCCAGGTACTAAACCAATTGAAATGTCAGATGAAGACTGGAAGAAGCTGGATCAGAAGGCGAAGAGCACAATATGATTGTGTGTCTCAGATTCAGTATTGTTCAATGTATCTGGGGAAGCTACGGTGCAGAATTTGTGGGAAAAACTTGGGACTTTGTACCAATCTAAGTCTCTCGTGAATAAGTTGTTCCTACGGAAAAAGCTGTATAACCTGAGGATGAAGGATGGGGACTCAGTGATATAGCATCTGAATGCCTTTAATACTCTGGTAAGTCAGATGTCATCTATTGATATTAAAATATAAGATGAATATAAGTGTATTAGTTTGTTGTGTTCTCTACCAGATTCGTGGGACAGTTTGGTTATTGCAATAGGTAGCAATACAATGTTGGGAAAAATACTGAGAGGGGGGGGGGGGGTGAATCAGTATTTAGGACTTTAACAAATATTTTTACTTTTTCACTCTCTAAAACCCATACGCTACTTTGCTGAAACAAACTAGCGTATACACGCGGCTATCCTTCATAAAACTCGCGTATACACATAGATCTAATTATGCCATTAATTCTTCACTTATATCATTCCTTCATTCATTCATTAGATGTTCAATAAGCAGTAAACATGTGCAGTAAAAATAGAATAAACCATCACACATAAGCATCACACATGAACACCAGGATTTTAGGTGGAAACCCAAGTTTGGTAACCCCACCGCCGTGCTTGCCGACCAATGCGCGTTTTTATTATAGAGAAAAACATATTACAACATATGTGCTGGTGCGTTTCTCACCAAAGACGTTGTGCACCCACCGCTATGCTCGTCACACACTGCCTCGTGCAGACAGCGCTCCTGAAGGGGAGCTACAACCCCTGACTCGCTTACCAGCCTCTCCTGGAAGGGAGCTACGACCCCCTGATCTCGTTTACCAGCCTCACCTGGAAGGGAGCTACAACCCCCTGACTGAAGGCTACAACCCTCAACACCACCATGGACCACGTTTCATCAATTTTCACACTGGATCTAATCAAATTCAATAGAACACAACTTGCAGGCCTCGTTTCATCATATTTTCAGACTGGACCCACTCCACACATTTAAGCTCAATCATACAACCAAACTGATACAGACAACTCAGAACTGTAGAATACATATAGCAGTAACACAGCAGAACAGATCAGACATTTCATACCCCATGCTTCAGCAAACCCTAGTTTGCATACACGCTTTCCTTTCACTGATCCTGCGTATATACGCACCTTCTACCATACAAACCCGCGTATACTTCTGTACATATTACAGAGTTAATTTCACTACGCATACGCGCTTTCTCTTCAGCGAAGCCGCATATATACGCGCTTCTTCTGCGGAAAACTAGCGTATGGTTCTTCAAACATTTAGGTCATTGCAATTCTTCAGAACAGACACATCACACAAATTTTACCCTTTACGTCAGACAGATGTTCGCCTCATCTCAGATCTAATCATTCCATAAACAGATGTAGCAAATACAAGTACATTTCAGATCTAGATACCCTTCTTCATCATTGGTGCATCATGCATTCAGATCTATCATTCAATCGTAACCCTTTCCATTCGTATATCCTTCGCAGAGAAGTATTCATTCAAGCTCGTACATCTTGCACCCACACTCATGATTTGCACAATGAATTTCTTCTCCTTATATAGGTTTACCCTTTTTCAATACCATGAGCCAAAACCACATTACTTCGATGGTATTCCCCGGATCTGGGGTCATTTGCATTCTAATCATTACCCAATACAATGGGTCAATACCATGGTTACCCCCGGTTTTGCACTTTATGAGCGCTTTTGCCCATACGCGACTTGAACGTTATTTCCCGCGTGCATACGCGACTTCTCCTAGACAAATCCGCGTATGCCTTGAGACATACTCTTTCATCATAGATCTAGCACATATTGAATTCCTTTCTTCATTACCTCGTATCTTCGTATACATCAGATTTACATCATTTAACAGGTTCATCAAGACATATTCTATCAAGCACAACTTCATCAAGTAGGCTGCCATCATCTTCATCAAGTGAGTTGCCATTCAAGGACAACACTCTATCAAGTGGGTTGTCATCAAGGACAACACTCAGCATCATATTTCCAACAAACATCATATCACATCAGATTTACATCATTTACCAAGTCCATCAAGTCAAGAATAACTTCATCAGGTGGATTGCCATCAAGGACAACACATGTCAACAATCTTATGTCTTCATCTTCATTCAGTGGGTTGCCATCAAGGACAACACTCTGCATCATATTTCCAACAATCTCCCCCTTTAGACTTGATGGCAACCACAATGGTGTTTGATCACCACAACAGATAGGTACATTAAGAATACAAAGACACCATGTCACTCTCCTCATTCTTTTGACACCATTCTTTCTCTTCACTCAAACACCATGTCACTCTCCCCCTTTGACATCAAGGGCAAAGGGCGGATCAAAAACAACACATTCTCCCCCTTTTCTCCTCATGTAGAAGAAGGGTGTTGTAGATCTGATGTGCACTGAAAGTATCATGCTTCTCCTGAGTTTATTCTGAAAGTTCATCCATAAGTTTCAATGAAGTACATGAATCTATGACCTTCCTATCACCAAGGACTCATACTTACATCAAAGATCCAACCAAGTGGCTTTACAAAAGAGACTCAACTACCCAACCAAGTGGGTTTACACATTTCAATTCAAATACCCAACCAAGTGGGTTTACAAATTTTTGACAAGTCTTTACATGACTGAATATTACAATTTTACATCATGGATCTCAACAAGACCTTTTCATCAAATTACAAATATGACCATTTATGAACCAACACCAGAAAGTCCTCAAGAAAGAGAACATATTTCAGAACCAACATAATGCCAACAATGCATTATACTCAGCAAGGCTAATGCTCCCCCTGAATCTGTGCATCCAAGCATCCTTTCCATATGACTAAGGCTCCCCCTTAGTTTATGCATCCTGAACACTTTCAACCAATTATCAAGGCATCTTTATCAAAACATCAGAGATTGAAATAGTATTATAAGAACTGGAACACCACCAGAGATATCAGAGATACCAAACAACACTGCAGCTATGCTGAAGAAAGCTGACCCCAAGAAGAAATTTGTCAGCAATCAGACATACGCGGTTTTATGTGAATGAACTCGCGTATATACGCGACTGTGTTTCATTAAATCCGCGTATCCACTACCATCTTCTATATTTCAACCAGATCTGATCCTCTGTGAGGCAAAGACAGTGTTCAACTTCTTTCTGAGATATTTGAATGCTTCCCTAGAATACAGATAGATAGACCAGTGTAGTTGTGTCTTCAAGCGTCATCCAACAGTTGTAGCATAAGCACATTAGTAACCAAGCCTTCAGATTCTTTGCAGCATCAATACAATCTTTCCAAGAGAAATTATCATACCAGAACAACATCTTCAAATATTTGTCAATCATCCATGTGGTCCAATATCATCATGATCTTTAAGGTTTAACATGAAGTAACATATGTAGGGAAAAGATCTCAACCATAGTAACAAACTCTGCATGATCTATTCTTATTTCTGAATCAAATGACTTCCAACTCATCCATGTGTGAGCACAAAAGATACTTTTCAGCAAACAGGGCTCAAAATCTCATCATAATAAACCATATACCAAGTCATCATCATTTGAGCATGAGTATCACAATAACCAAAGAATAAGAAGTCATAGTGCCAACAATGCAATCATTAGTATTCAACCTGCGGCTCCCCCTGAACCAGTGCTCTTCCTTAACTTGTGCAACCTGAACACCTTCATCAACAAGTCATCAGCAACAATCTCTGTATGATTTGTACTTATCTCTGAATTATAAGACTTTCATCTCAGCAATGAATACTCTTCATTAAAAAGAAATCCGGGCTCATTCATAAAAATTTTCATAAGAAACCAAGTATCATATCATCATTATTTAGAACTGAGAAAATAAGTTGATACAGAGTCAATAATATAGTTATTAACAGTCAGACTGATGCTCCCCCTGAACCTCTGCTCCAGATATTTAGCTATCATATAAATTCTCTTATCATCAATGCATACGCGACTGTGTCTGCTGGAACTCACGTGTATACGCGACTTTGTTTCATCAAACCCGCGTATGGAAAGTGAAATATAGAAAATTTCACACCTTCATCTCCCCCTGCAATTGTACCTTCTATTCCTGTCTTTTCTTCACACCAGATGCACTGTCAGAAATACACATACCAAAACAATCATGGAAATCACCATACATCGCTCCCTCTGTGATGATACATTCACATAATTCCTGCAGTCAATAAGAGAAGTAAACTTCAGAAGCGGATGACTACAGTAGGGTCAGTATTCCCTACGTTTCTGACCGGTCCTCCTTCTTTTTCCAGCTTTACTTGAAACTTCTTATTGCGGGCTGGAAGTTATCCAATTTCTCATATCTGTTCATCCTGCATTATTTTTCCACATGTCCATACTTGTTACAAGCATAACATCTTATGTGACCAGAAAAGTAAGCATAAGGATCATAGTGTGTTCTTCTATTCTTTCTTCTATTGCAATCAACTGCTTTATGCCCATACTTGTTACATGAAAAAAAATATCCCTTGAAGAAACCAGAGTACCTTTCTGAATAGAATCTATTTGATTGTGACTGAAATGATCTGCTTCTGCAATTTGCTGCAACATGCCCATAATAATGACATTTAAAACATTCAACATTATTGAATGATTTTCTTTGAGAATTCATGATTGTAGGTTGACCTTTAATTTCTTTCAACACTTCAGGTTTTTCTTTTACATCCTTTGAATCTTTATCACTTCCTTGGGAACTAGATTCTCCTTTGACCGTTTCATGAAAACTGAGACCAAGTTTGATAGAGGGAGACCTTTGATTACTCAGAGTATTGTCCAAAATCTTAGTACTATCTTGAAACCTCAAAAGTTTAACCTTTTCTTCTAATTTACCTTTGAGAATGTTTACCTCAACCTCCAAGGCTTGACATTGCTTCGTCATGCTTTCTTCTTTCCTTCTTCCATCTTCTACTTGATCATTCAGATTTATAATCTCTTCTTTCAACCAGTTTTCATTTTCTTCACATGTTTGTTGCAGCTCTTCATTCTTCTTATTTGATTTTTCCAGATCTTCTTTGAGAGAGATGATTTCTGCTTCAAGTCCTTCCTTTTCGAATGATTGTAGGGGTTCCTCATTCCTCTTATTTGATGTTTCAAGATCTGCTTTCAGAGAGATGATTTCTGCTTCAAGTTTTTCACCTTGATTGGTTGCATAAGCGTACAACCCTTGATACTTGTCTATCTGTCCATTTAGTGTTTCTATCTTTTCATTCATCCTAGAGATCACATCCTTGTAGATAGATTCCTTCCTTTCAAATTGATACCAATCATTACTTTCATTATTTGCTTCTAGACTTTTACTCTTTTTAGATGATTTTTGCTGATCTTCAACTTTAATCTTGACAACTTCTTCTAGATCCATACTGTTACTTTCACCTTTGCATATACAGGTAAGTGAAATACAAGAACAACGATCAATACCTGTTTCATCTCCTTCAATTTTTGCTATACATGATTTATGAGGTATCTCCTTTCCTTGAGTAACCTTCTTCTTTTGCTTCTTTTCCATGAGCACTTGTAGAGCTTGGTCAGAATCTTCTTCATCTTCACTGGACACTTCATCATCATCTTCATTTGCATAATAACTCTTCCTCTTTTCAAATTTTTTCCCTTTACCATGTTTTTCTCTATAAGGACATTTAGCAGCATAGTGACCAACTTTTCCACAATCAAAACATTTGAAGGGAAGCTTACCTTTGAATCTTCCAGTACCTAGTTGGAATTTTCTCACAAAATTCACTTCTTCTTCTTCGGATATATAGTTGGATTCTTTGACAACTTCCTTTTCTTTTCCTTTTGCAGATACCTTAAAAGAAACTTCTTTGATTTGAGAAGGACCTCCTTGTCTCATTTCAAAAGCAGTCAGAATACCATGTAATTGAACAATAGTAAGAGTTTGCAGATCTTGCCTTTATTCAATAGCTGAAACTTTAGAGTCAAATTTTGAAGTCAAAGATCTTAAGACTTTTTCCACCAGAGTAGTATCGGTTATGGTTTCACCCAAATTTCTCATTCAATTTACAATATCATCTAGACGAAGAAAGAAACTGGAAATACTTTCATCACTATGCATCCTTAAATTTTCATATTCAATTCTGAGAGTTTGGAGTTTTGCACTTTTTACCTTTGTATCTCCTTCATAGCTCAGAATGATTTTGTCCCATATTTCTTTTGCTGAATTTAGCTGCATCACTTTAGCAAATTCTGGTTCAGACATACTTCCTAATAAGACATTCACTGCTTTGGCATTGATTTCATACTTCTTCCTTTCAGCTGCATCAGTAGGAATACTTGCCGGATATTGATAGCCTTCTTCCACGATTGCCCATACATCTGCACCAAGACTTTGCAGATATGCTTTTGTTCATACCTTCCAGAATATCAGACTGCTTCCATTGAATAGAGGTGGCTTTAGAGACAATACTCCTTCAAGACTTCCCATTGCGACGGATCTCCTTCAAGCGATCAAGCTTCTGCAGAAGGACCTCGGCTCTGATTCCAATTGTTGGGAAAAATACTGAGAGGGGGGGGGGGTGAATCAGTATTTAGGACTTTAACAAATCTTTTTACTTTTTCACTCTCTAAAACCCATATGCTACTTTGTTGAAACAAACTAGCGTATACACGCGGCTATCCTTCATAAAACTCGCGTATACACAAAGATCTAATTATGCCATTAATTCTTCACTTATATCATTCCTTCATTCATTCATTAGATGTTAAATAAGCAGTAAACATGTGCAGTAAAAACAGAATAAACCATCACACATAAGCATCACACATGAACACCAGGATTTTAGGTGGAAACCCAAGTCGGGAGAAAACCACCGCTGCAGTTGCTCAGCCTTCAATATTTTATTATAGAGAAAACATCTTAAAACATATGTGCTGGTGTAGACTCCTACCAGCACGTAGGCACCCACCTGCGCTCGTTTACCAGCCTCTTTTGGAAGGGAGCTACAACCCCCTGACTCGTTTACCAGCCTCTCTTGGAAGGGAGCTACGACCCCCTGATCTCGTTTACCAGCCTCACCTGGAAGGGAGCTACAACCCCCTGACTGAAGGCTACAACCCTCAACACCACCATGGACCACGTTTCATAAATTTTCACACTGGATCCAATCAACTTCAATAGAACACAACTTGCATGCCTCGTTTCATCATATTTTTAGACTGGACCCACTCCACACATTTAAGCTCAATCATACAACCAAACTGATACAGACAACTCAGAACTGTAGAATACATATAACAGTAACACAGCAGAACAGATCAGACATTTCATACCCCATGCTTCAGCAAACCCTAGTTTGCATACACGCTTTCCTTTTACTGATCCCGCGTATATACGCGCCTTATCCCATAAAAACCCGCGTATACCTCTGTACAAATTACAGAGCTAATTTCACTACGCATACGCGCTTTCTCTTCAGCGAAGCTGCGTATATACGTGCTTCTTATGTGGCAAACCAGCGTATGGTTCTTCAGACATTTAGGTCATTGCAATTCTTCAGAACAGATACATCACACAGATTTTGCCCTTTACTTCAGATAGATGTTCGCCTCATCTCAGATCTAATCACTCCATAAAAAGATCTAGCAAATACAAGTACATTTCAGATCTAGATACCCTTCTTCATCATTGGTGCATCATGCATTCAGATCTAACATTCAACTGTAACCCTTTCCATTCAGATATCCTTCAGAGAGAAGTATTCATTCAAGCTAAGACATCTTGCACCCACACTCATGATTTTCACAATGAATTTCTTCTCCTTATATAGGTTTACCCTTTTTCAATACCATGAGCCAAAACCACATTACTTCCGATGGTATTCCTGGACAGGGTCATTTAGACGAATCATTACCCAATAAAATGGGTCAATACCATGGTGGTTACCCCTGGTTTTGTACTTTATGAGCGCTTTTGCCCATACACGACTTGGAACGTTATTTCCCGCGTGCATACGCGACTTCTCCTAGACAAATCCCCGTATGCCTTGAGACATACTCTTTCCATCATAGATCTAGCACATATTTAATTCCTTTCTTCATTACCTTCTGTACTCTCTGTAGATACATCAGATTTACATCATTTAACAGGTTCATCAAGACATATTCTATCAAGCACAACTTCATCAAGTAGGCTACCATCATCTTCATCAAGTGAGTTGCCATTCAAGGACAACACTCTATCAGGTGGGTTGTCATCAAGGACAACACTTAGCATCATATTTCCAACAAACATCATATCACATCAGATTTACATCATTTACCAAGTCCATCAAGTCAAGAATAACTTCATCAGGTGGATTGCCATCAAGGACAACACATGTCAACGATCTTATGTCTTCATCTTCATTCAGTGGGTTGCCATCAAGGACAACACTCTGCATCATATTTCCAACATACAACTACCTTGAATTTTGATGACATTGTCTTAGCCTTGCTGTCAGAGGAAATGAGATGTTGAAATATGGAGGGTCAGAATGGAGATGCCTTATCTGTATGAGGAAGGTCCCAGAATAGAAACAAGAATAAGGTTTCAAGTGGGAGATCTAAATCTAGAGGGAGATCTAAATCTCCTGGAAAGTTTGTAAACATGTGCTGGAAATGCGGAAAGGAAGGGCACTACAAAAAGGACTGCATATCTAAAGCTCTTGAGAAAGGAAAGGGATCTGATGATGCTCCTTCTGCAGAGGAAAAAACCACCTCAGATGAAGGTGGGGATGTGTATTTGGCTTCTTCTTCAAATACACATGTAGATCACGAGTCATGGTTGATTGAATCAGGTGCATCCTTTCACTTCACTCCCCATAGGGAGTGGTTCTGCGAGTATGAGAAATATGATGGTGATGTCTTCCTATGGGATGATAGGAAGGCCAGAATTGTCAGATGTGGAAAGGTCAAGCTAAAGCTACAAGGTGGAAGGATTAGAACACTTCCTGGTGTTCTGCATATTCCTACATTGGCTAGAAATCTGATTTATGTAAGCAAGATGGATGATGCAGGTGTAAAAATAGTGTTTGAGAAAGATGCCTGCAAGATGGTTCAGGGAGCACTGGTATTAATGCGGGGAGTTCAGACTGGAACTCTGTACAAGCTATAAGGTAGCACTGTTATTGATGGCTGTAACAGTTCTGTGGTTCCTGAAAGAGGAGTGGAAAGCCTAGCTATCTCTGGAGAAAAGACCATGTTATGGCATCAAAAGCTTGGACATATTGGAGAGAAGGGCCTTCGGATACTGCATAGAAATGGTATGGTAGAAGGTATGTCTAATTTTTCTCTGGATTTCTATTTTTGTGAACATTGTGTATATGGGAAGCAAAATCGGGTGAGTTTTCCTTCTGGTGCTAAGAGGGCGAACAAGATATTAGAACTTGTGCACAGTGATGTGTTTGGACCTGTGTCAGTTCCATCACTGGGAAATTCTGTGTACTATGTTTCATTCATAGATGACTTCTCAAGGAATACATGGATATATTTCTTGAGGAAGAAATCTGAAGTCTTTGATAGATTTAAAGAATTTAAGGCTCTGGTGGAAAACCAGACAGAGAAGAAGATAAAGGCGCTGAGGACAGATAATGGTGGGGAGTTCTGCAAGAAGGAATTTGAAGAGTTCTGTAAGAAGTGTGGTATAGCACGACAAAAGACTACTCCATACACACCTCAGCAAAATGGAGTTGCAGAAAGAATGAACAGAACACTAATGGAAAAGGCAAGAAGCATGCTCAGTGGTACCGGGTTAGGACAAGAATTCTGGGCAGAGGCAGTGGAGACTGCATGTTACTTAGTTAACAGATCACCTTCATCAGCGTTGGAGGATAAGACTCCACATGAGGTATGGACCGGTAAGAAACCCTCTCTTTCACATCTAAGGGTATTTGGATGTGATGCATATGTACATGTTCCAAAGGAGAAAAGGACCAAGTTGGATAATAAATCTGAAAGGTGCATCTTTATTGGGTACAAGGATGGTTTAAAAGGTTACAAGCTTTGGAACCCGGAAACAAGGAAGGTTGTGTACAGTTGAGATGTGGTGTTTATAGAGGTGAAAGATGTTTTTAAACATGAAATCATACCAAAGGAACCTGAGAAGATAGAGTTTGAGCTAAAGGAGTATGAATCAGAATCTACAACAGAAGAAGATTCAGAAGAGGAAGAGCCACAAACTCTAGCTTTGAGAAGATCAGTTCGAGAAAGAAGGCAACCAGAAAGGTATAGTCCATCTGCTTTCTGTTCAGGTTTTTCCTTAACTATAACTGATGATGATCCCAGAACTGTCAGGGAGGCAGTAGATTCATAGGATGGAAAACTCTGGAAGGAGGCCATGGTTGATGAAATGGCATCCTTGCACAAAAATGAGGCATGGGATCTGGTGGAGTTGCCGGCTGGAAGGAAGCCCATTGGGATAAAATGGGTGTTTAAGAAGAAGATGAATGTAGAAGGCAAGGTGGAGAAATACAAAGCTCGGTTGGTAGCAAAAGGTTATTCCCAAGTGTCGGGAATTGATTTTGGTGATATTTTCTCTCTTGTTGCCAAAGTTACTTCTATTAGATTACTTTTATCTGTTGCTGCTGCATTTGATTTTGAGATAGAACAGATGGATGTGAAGACAACATTTCTTCACGGGGATCTAGAAGAGGAGATCTACATGAAGCAACCCGAAGGCTTTATGGTGAAGGGTAAGAAAGAACTAGTATGCAGGTTGAAGAAGTCTCTGTATGGGTTAAAACAGTCACCAAGGATGTGGTATCAGAAATTTGATACCTATATATAGGGACTTGGCTTCACCAGAAGCAAGGAGGATCACTGTGTTTATTTTAAATTAATTGGTGACCGTGTTATTTATTTGGTCTTGTATGTGGATGATATGTTGTTGATTGGAAATGACAAAGAAATTATCCACGATTTGAAGACCCAACTGTTCTCCAAATTCGACATGAAGGATCTTGGTGCTGCAAACTATATTTTGGGCATGGAAATTAAGAGAGATCGGGCAAAGAGGAAGCTCTCGTTAAACCAGAGGAAGTATGTCGAGACTATATTGCAGAGGTTCAATATGCAGGATAGTAAACCGGTGAAGGTTCCTATTCCTGTAGGTGTAAAGCTGTCTGCTGAACAGTGTCCCAAGACACAAGAAGAAGAGGAGTATATGTCCCGTGTTCCATATGCAAGTGCAATGGGTAGCTTGATGTATGCAATGGTCTGTACTAGACCAGACATTGCACATGCAGTGGGAGTATTGATCAGGTTTATGTCAAACCCAGGGAAGGAGCATTGGACAGCAGTGAAGCGGGTTTTCAGATATTTACGTGGCACTAGTGATTATGGCTTGTGCTACCAGGGAAGACTAGGATTGGAAATAATGTTGGACATTTGTGGTTTTGTTGATGCAGACTGGGCTGGAGATCTGGACCAAAGAAGATCTACAAGTGGGTATGTGTTTAGCCTATTTGGAGGTGCAGTCAGTTGGATGAGTAAAAGACAGTCTGTAGTGGCGCTTTCAACTACAGAGGCAGAATACATAGCAGCCACTCATGCAAGCAAGGAAGCAGTTTGGTTGCAGAGATTATGTTCAAGTATGGGGTTGGTATAGCAAGCTATAAGGATAGACTGTGATAGCCAAAGTGCAATTTTCTTGGCTAATAACCCTGCTTATCATTCAAAGACAAAGCACATTGATGTTCAATATCACTTTGTTAGAGATATGGTTGAGGCTAAAAGGGTGTTGCTGGTAAAGGTGGACACTTTAAAGAATGTTGCAGATGCATTGACGAAGTCTGTGAGCACTCAGAAGTTCTCTTGGTGTAGAGAAACAATGGGTGTTGAAGAATTGGCCCAATGACTAAGCTCTCCTGTGGCCCCCTGTGGAAAGAAAACAACAAGTGGGAGAATGCTGGGTATGTGTTATATTATTTCCACGACTAGCCCCATGCGCTGTACGTTGCACCGGGCACAGCAGGGGGGTCACAATGTGGGAGGCAGCCCCCACTGTTGGGGTCTGGGGCAGCGCCCTGGCGAAATTTTTTTTAGTGTGCGGACCCACTCATAGGCGGACCCACCCATGTTTTGTGCATGAGTTTGCACATGGTTTTGGGGTACGATGGTTTTCGGCCCCTGGTATTTTGTAGACCCGGTCAAGGGAAATACGGTTATGTTCTAATCCAAGGTTAATGGATTAGGGTTTATGTATGCTTCGACATGTATATATATGTGTTGTAACACTAAAAGGAACATAATTAAAAATCAAGATGGTCGTCCCGATTTGGGATCTAGGGGAAAATCTCTGTGTTTATTTGTTTTATGTTTTATGCTCTCTCTATTGTTTATTTTCTGTTATAAGATTCGTGTGTAGATCATTTCTGTTCAGGGTTAAAACCTACACTTCAAAGCAAAGGAGGGTATGTTAAAATGGCTAGTCATGCTTTTAGGGTTGACAAATGCTCCTGCAACCTTCATGAGGCTTATGGATGACATCTTGTGGCCATTCACCAACTCATTTGTATTAGTATACCTGGATAACATCCTGATATTTAGCCAACTTGGGAAGAGAACCTCCACCACATCCAACATGTCCTCCAAAAACTGCGACAAAAAAAGTTGTGTGCCAATTTGGAGAAGTGCACTTTTGGCATGACCCAGGTTCAGTATCTGGGATAAATTATTGATGAGCGGTGGGTGCATGTGGATCCAACCAAGATCTAAGGCATTCTAGATTGACTAGCCCCAACCAATTTAATAGAGCTCTGCAGCTTTCTATGTCTTGCTAATTTCTACCACAGGTTCATGTTGGGATTCTCGCATATCACTTGGTCTGATTCTCAATAGAAGGCATTCGAAGAGTTGAAACATCACCTCTGCTTTGCCCCAGTGCTCACATTACCAAACTTGCAACAACCATTTGAGATCAAGGCAGATGCCTCTAAATATGCTATTGGGGAAGTTCTTACTCAATAGGGGCATCCAATGGCATATCAAAGTGAGAAACTTTCCGACATAGTCCGGAAGTATCCCACTTATGACAAAGAGATGCATTCCATTGTGTAGCCTTGCAGACAATGGAAGCTTTACATTTTTGGGAAGGAAATGATCATCCACATAGACCACTGACACCTATAATGTATAAATTATATAACTTATGTGTTATATGTCCAAGATTCTCCTGATCTCACACTATTTTAACTTCATGCAAAATACAGAATCTATTCCACCATTGGTCATTTGCGGAAATTAAATCAAGATTGCAATGCACACATGAAACAATAAAAATTCACACACATTAACACAATTCTTTAACAGGAAAGCCTGAAGCTGAAAACCCAAACTATCTGTATATAATATATGTCATAGAGATCATGTAACAATCCTCATACAAAGCTGATCATATCAAGCTCTCAGTACAATACAATCGCTACACACTAATCAAGCTCGATCTTGCAAATCCATGCACCAATATTTGCCACCTGCTAGCCTGCCTCTACTGCGTAATCCTTGTTGAAGAATGGCTCTGAATGAGTTTGAATTACTCCAGCCTTTCTCACGCAATCCTCATTGGCATATCCACTGGGTGTTGGATGAAATCAATGCATCACTATAGTCACAATTGATAGTCACACTTGCTCTTTCACCTATCTCTCCACTGGTCTCCACTGAAACTGCCATGCACTGTAGTTAATTGATGTATTCTTCAGTTGATTAATGAGTTATTACTTAGTGAATTAATTAACTAATTAATTCACTCCACTCTCACTAGTGTATTAATCAGTTAGACTAGATACAACTAGCTCAACTGAGTCTAACTGAGTTAAACTAAATACAACTCCACCAACTACTTCTCCAACTCCACCAAACTTTGTCACATGAGTTCTAACTAAATTCCTCCATGCAATAGCTCCTGTAAACCCTCAAGAATAGCGTAATTCCTTTTTTCAGCTGCTGTGCCACATCTGTTCACTTAACTAAAGTGCTCCAAGAGAATAAGATAATGTTTAGAGTCCAAATATTATTAAGAGCTAATAATATTCCACATATCTATATTTAGAGTGGCATTTTAAAAATAGACTTCGCCCAATATGTCTTAAAATAGAAGTCCATCTATTTTTCCAACTTGACCAACCATCCACAAATAGCATCCTGCAACTCATAGAATATGATCGACATGTCTAAAAATAGACTTTGCACCAAAAATAGCCTGCGGGCCCACTTAGTGAAGGTGATTCTTTTCACTAAGCTCATCATCTTGTTGAATCTCAACACTCCCTCTCAATAAGATAGGGATTATCTGCCACCCCGATCCTACCTCTATGGTATTCGAATTTTCTCCTGGTGAGTGCCTTAATAAAAATATTTGCATCCGGATACTCTGTAGGAATGTAAGAAAGCAACATGATCTTCCACTGCACACAATCTCTGATATGATGGTACCAGATGTCAATATGTTTAGATATATCATGAAATACTGGATTAATCGAGAGTTTAATGCAACTCTTATTATCACAATATATCATAGTGGGATCTAAATGAGAACTGAACAAACCAACCAGGATCTTCCTCATCCATATAGGCTCGCATGCAGCCAAACTTGCTGCCATGTACTTTGCCTCTGCTGAACTGAGTGCCATGGATCTTTATTTCTTGATGTACCAAGAAACTGCTGTAGATCTGATACTGAAAATCCCTCCAGATGTGCTCTTTCTGTCTGTTGGGCTTCCTGCCCAATCTAAATCTGTGAAGCCATGCAACTTCACCTAATCCGACTGTCTGTACCACAATCCATACCCAGATGTGCCCTTGAGATACCTCAAGACGTGCTTGCCTACCTTCCAAAAGAGCTTGGTATGCTTCAACATTGCTTGTCAAAGATGGTTCACAGCATAGCATATGTCTGGTCGTGTATTGACTAAATACATGAGTGAACCAACCAACTGTCAATAAACAGTGGCATCCACTACCTCTACCGATGTAGCATCCTCTTTCCTCCAACCACCAAGAAGAGGAGTGTTGATAGGCTTGCAGCCTTGCATGTGAAAATTCTCTAGCATCTCCTGGGTGTACTTGCCTTGAGACACAAACAGTTCACCTTTCCGCTGCCAAATTTCCAATCCCAGGAAATAATGAAGGAGGCCCAAGTCCTTCATCTCGAACTCCTTTGCAAGATCTGCCTTGCATGAGTGTATCAACAGTTCATCACCCGTTATTATTAAATCATCTACATAAAGTAAATTGATCAAAAGCTTACCCTCCACTACAATCTAGTATAGGTTTGGATCCCCCTCACTCTTGACGAAACCAAGTTCGGTGAAATAGCTATCTATCCGTGTGTACCAAGCACGAGGTGCTTGTTTCAGCCCATACAACACTCCTTTGAGCCTGCACACATGCGACTCACTGCTGAAGATTTTGAATCCTTCAGGATGCTCAATGTACATCTCCTCCTCAATGATTCTTTTGAGGAATGCAGTCTTCGCATCCATCTGATGAATGTGCCAACCCATCTGCGCTGAGAGAGAAAGGATGGTCCGTATGGAAGAATACCTTGCGACAAGTGCAAATGTTTCTTCATAGTCGATCCCCTCGATCTGTGAGAAGCCCTGGGCAACAAATCTTTCCTTATACTTCTCAACGCTCCCATCAACATCTTGCTTCACTTTGTAGATCCATCTCGAACCTACCACTGATTTCCCTTCCAGCCTTGGGACAATCTCCCATGCACTGTTTCTGACAATCGAATCATACTCTTCCACCATGGCATCTACCCATGCGAGATCCTCAACAGCTTCCTTGAAAGAGGATGGCTCCGTCATGATGCACTTGCTCATCAGAGCCATGTATCTAGTAAATTGGTCAGGTGACTGTCTCTGTCTGCGCTGTGATGTAGGAAATCCTACATTCTGCATTGCATCAAGATTCAGTCGCTCAGCTTCTATAGTGCATTTTTACCCTCTGATGTTTGCACTGCATGAGTGGTTTCTTCCACTCCATGAACCTCCTCTTGTGGCTGATCCACATATTGAGGCTCATCTTTAGGAACAAGTAGCTCCTCCTCTGCATGCAAGTGTAGCTCCCTCTCAAGCGACAACTTCATGGCTTTCTCCTCATGAAATTTGATATCCCATCGCACGACAGTCATCTGACTGTCTGGAAAATACACACGATAATTGTGGGGTGTTTCTGTGTACCGCAAAAATATCCCGACCTCTGCGGTTGGCTCCAGATTCTTCCTGGCATCCTTTGTCACATGAATGTAAATAGGTAATATCAGGCTTCTTACCAGAAAACACCTCTTCGGTTGTACTCATGCCAAGTACTCTATGAGGACAACAGTTTTTCACATAAACCGTAGTGTTGCATGCCTCAACCCACAAGTGTATGGGAAGGCCTTGATCATCCAACATTTATCGTGCAACACCCACGATCATTCTGTTCTTTCTCTCCGCGACCCCATTATGCTGTGGGTTATGAGGCGCTATGAGTTCTCTTCGAATTCCTTCTTTGCTACAGAAGTCTTTGAATTTTCCAGAGATGTATTCATCACCATTATCGCTCCTTAGAGCTTTCACCTGCTTCCCTGAATCTTTCTCAACCAGCGCCTTGAACTCATGGAACTTTGAGTATGTCTCGCTCTTCTTCTGCATGAAGAAGATCTAGCACTTATGAGAAAAATCATCAACAAATATCACATAATACCTGTGATTTTCTGTTGAAGCAACCGAGAAAGGTCCACACACGTCTATGTGAATTCTCTCAAGGATTGTCGAGGTGCGACTATCCTTCTCATGAAAAGTGGTCTTCACAAATTTTCCCAAAGTACATCCCTTGCACTGATCTGACTACGCAAGTGTACCTTTGGGAAGCCTGGTAGAAATCTGTTGCAAAATTTTCAAAGCGCCATGGTGAAGATGGCCCAATCTCCTGTGCCATAATTCGCCCTCATCCTGGCTCACCACTCCTTCTGCTTTGCCTTGCATTTCTGCGTATCCATTTACCTGTAATTGATAAATATTCTTAACTCGAATCCCTATCCTCCTGGTTTGACCAGTTGTTTTATGGTGTAGGAAGGCTTTTCCCTCGCTAAAAACAAAATCATAACCCTTGTCTTCCAACATCGCCACGAAGATCAGATTCTTCTTCAATCCTGGAACATGCATGACATCCTTTAAGATGAAAGGTTTACCAGACTCCCTCTCAAAGGAAATGGTCCCGATACCAGTCGCACTGTATCTACCATCATCGCCCATCTCGATGTGCACTCCAAGATCCTTTTCTTGCAGATCACTAAACAAATCTTTGTCTTCGGTCATATGGAAAGATGCAACACTATAAAGAAACCACACCAATCCCATCACACTTGAAACCAAACATGTGATCAAAGAAAAATCCAGCTCAAACTGCGAGGCTAAGGCCTCTCTAGCTGTAGATCCAACAACCTACTTATTCTTCTTCTTCTGTGGACAATTAGTGGTGAAATGCCCGTGCTAGTGACAGTGAAAACACTTCAACTTGGACAAATCCTGCTTCTTGCCTTTCACACCAAATTGAGAAGGATTTTTCTTCTCCTTCCCTTTCCTTTCTTTGGCAGCCAAAGCGAAATTTTCTTCATCTTCATTCTTCGATGAAGATCCATCCCTGGTACCCCGCCTTATCTCCTCCTGCACAAGATCCGACCAAATTCGCTCCCATCCTAGCAGTTTCTCTCGTCCATTGACAGAGTCTTCGTAGCTATGCCAACTCTTCGGAAGCCCAAGGAGAGCCAAGCTCACCAAGTCTTCTTCATCAACAGTAACCCCCACACTTCCTAGCTCATCCTTGCAGTGGAAAAACTTTGTTAGGTATTTTGGTATATTGTCGCCTTTCTCCATTTTTATTTTTCAGAGCTTGTCTTTAAGCACCAACTTCCTCTGGTCACTTCTGCTTTGGAACAAGCCTGTCAAAGCCTTCCAAATTAAGAATGGAGTGGCTTTAACATGAAGACTAGACACAATGTGGTCTGTCACACCTTCCAACAGAATCCTTCCACACTTTGATACCTTCTTTTTCCATGCGTCAAGTGTGGCTGCATCGCTAGAAGCAGGCTTAGGAATATCAGCATCTATGAACTCCTTTAACCCATTATCATCCAGCACCGCCTCCATCCTATCCTTCCATGTAATATAATTTGATCTCCCATCAAGGGCATACTCCAATCATAATCCATTGAAAGACATTTCAATGAATGCTTAACTTCGACACCAAGAAAACACTGCAGCAAATTCAAATTCCACTAGCACAAAACTCAACCGCTTCAATAATTTAAATCTCCTATGATCAATACTTCTCTGATACCATGTAGAAATTATATAAATTATGTGCTATATGTCCAAGATTCTCCTGATCTCACACTATTTTAACTTCATGCAAAATACAGAATCTATTCCACCATTGATCATCTGCGAAAATTAAATCAAGATTGTAATGCACACATGAAACAATAAAAATTCACACACATTAACACAGTTTTTTAACGAGAAAGACTGAAGCTGAAAAACCCAACTATCTGTATATAATATATGTCATAGATATCATGTAAAAATCCTCATACAAATCTGATCATATCAAGCTCTCAGTACAATACAATCGCTACACACTAATCAAGCCTGATCTTGCAAATCCATGCACCGATCTTTTCCACCTGCTAGCCTGCCTCTACTGCATGATCCCTACTGAAGAATGGCTTTGAATGAGTTTTAATTACTGCAGCCTTGCTCATGACATCCTCATTGGAATCTCCACTGAGTTTTGGATGCAATCAATGCATCACTATAGTCACAACTAATAGTCACACTTTCTCTTTCACCTATCTCTCCACTGGTCTCCACTGAAACTGCCATGCACTGTAGTTAACTGATGTATTCTTCAGTTGATTAATGAGTTATTATTTAGTGAATTAATTAACTAATTAATTCACTCCACTCTCACTAGTGTATCAATCAGTTAGACTAGATACAACTAGCTCAACGGAGTCTAACTGAGTTAAACTAAATACAACTCCACCAACTACTTCTCCAACTCCACCAAACTCTGTCACATGAGTTCTAACTGAATTCCTCCATGCAATAGCTCCAGTAAACCCTCAGGAATAGAGTAATTCCTTCTATCAACTGTTGTGCCACATCTGTGCACTTAACTGAAGTGATCTAAGAGAATAAGATAATGTTTAGAGTCCAAATATTATTAAGAGCTAATAATATTCGACATATCTATTTTTAAGGAGCTTTCCGGATTATCCACAATGCTAGAAAACGAGTGTCGACATATCTATATTTAGACTGGTTGTCTAAAAATAGACTTTGCCCAATATGTCTAAAAATAGAAGTCCTTCTATTTTTCCAACTTGACCAACAATCCACAAATAGCATCTTGCAACTCATAGAATATGATCAACATGTATAAAAATAGACATAGTCTAAAAATAGACTTTGCGCCAAAAATAGCCTACAGGCCCACTTAGTGCAGACGACTCTTTTCACTAAGCTCATCATCTTGTTGAATCTCAACATGTAGTTCATATAGACATAAGGGAAGTTTCAGAATGATCTCCATCATAATTGGTCCACATATAGACAAAAATTTCATTTGAACATCAAGTACAAGAAGGGCGGCACCAATAATGTTGTAGGCTGCCTTAGTTGATCACTGATCGTGGTGCTAACCATCACTCTCAACTCTTGTGGGAATAAGACATATGATTAGCCGCTTCTCTACAAGAGTGATCCAGAATTCGGCCACACATACTAGACACCCTTGGAGAGTAAACAAGTTCCAAATTTTCACCTCCAGGATGCACTGCTATGACACATGGGACACCTTTTTGTTTCTTCAAGCGAGCGTGCCAAGATGATTTGGGAAGCACACTACAGTCGGGTCGTTGAGAATTTTAGGGTCAAGAAAATAGTGGCAGTACTACAAAAGTATTTCTATTGGCCAAACCTTCATCATGATGTCAGGAAGTACATCAGATCCTGCACTTCCCGTGCCATTTCCAAACCGACCATCAAGAATAAAGGCCTCAATACTTCGCTGCCTACCCCTAGTCGACCTTGGGAATCCATATCCATGGATTACATGTCATACCTTCGTTATACTAAGCATGGAAATGACTATGTTTTCCTGGTCATCGACAGATTCTTGAAGATGGCCATTATGGCTGCCTACAAGAAGAGTATCACAACAAAAGCCACAAATAAACTCTTCTTTGAATGAATGTGGGTACACTTTGGGATCCCATAGTTTATCATGTGATATTGGGACAATAGGTTCCTTAGTACATTTTGGTCTAACCTCTGGTCAATGCTGGACACCAATCTCACCAAGTCCACAACTTTCCATCGCCAAACTGATGGCCAGACAGAGGTCATCAACAAGATGATCATACACATTCTGTGCATGTAAAAGTCAAAGCATCCAAAAAAATGGGATGAGAGCCTCCCCTATGTACAACATAGCAATAACCAGGCCCTCCACAACTCAACCGACCACAACCCCTTTCAGGTGGGCTTGGGATTCCAACCACTATGTCCCATTGACGTAGCCATGTCATTTGCAACTACTAAGGCCGATTTGGCTCATGTCCAGTCTGAATCTACCAAGGCAAAAAAATTCATTGAGGGAATTCAACACATCCTCCAATAGGTTCATGGCATATTGGAAAAATCCAATGCTAAGTACAAGTAGCGACATGATCAACATCGGGTGCCACACAACTTCCAAGTAGGCGAAAAAGTGTGGCTACATTTGTAGAAGGAGCGCCTCACTGGAACCCACCGCAAGCTTAACCCTCTTTGATATGGGCCACACCATCACCGAGGATGTAGGATAAAATGTCTTCGATCTCAGTATTACACCATTCCTTGGTCTGCACCCAGTGTTCAATGTGGGCCGACTTCGGTCCTACTTTCCACCCATACTGGACAAATCTGACACGCCAGAACAACTCACACCAACATAGTTAAACCCAGACTGCATGGAACAAGCCACAATTTATTAGATTATGGACACACATATCAAGAAAAAAAACTACCAGAGGATCCAACTTTATGGAGTTGTCAAATCTGGCCAACTCCTTCACTAGGGTAGGTGGCTCACTAGGGACCAAGTTAAACAAAAGTTTCCTCATCTCATGGAGGAAGTTAACGTAATGGGGACCATTTCTTCCTAAGGGGGAAGGAATGATCCAGGTGAATATTGGCGGCCACCCGCCTATTCCATTTGTACCCCCACCATTGTTTCTTTCAGTTTTTCAGTTTCCTTAATTGTAGCACAATTTACTATTTTTGGCAGTTTTTCGATTCCTGAAGTTCTAGAGCCATTTTGAGGCCATAAACAACGTTTTTTTGGGCATGAAAGATTTGAAAATATGATTCTTCTAGACTTAATATTTTTTTGTCACTATTTTTAGTCCTCAGATAGATCTTTCTAACGATGTATCATGTGCATCAAACAGAGATAGTATGCCAAAGTTACGACCTCGAGAATTTGATGCACCAATTTACCCCAATAGAGCCCATAGTCGAGTGTTTCATCTCATAGGGTTAGGTTTTTGGATGTTTATGGTTTTCCATTGTTTCTCAATATTATATAGGCCTTCAAGCCTCATTGTAAGACATATTTCAGAGGCAGGTAGCTGTCACATCTCTTCTCAGAGATAAGCTACCAGTGTCCTAGGTAGTTTATTTCCATTCTATATGTAAGCATATTTCAGTTATGAGATATTAATGAAATGAAGTCTTATTTCTGCTGCATCTCTATGTTTATGTGTATTTATCTATTTTATTGTATTCCTGCATCAGTCTGGATCAAACATAAAATATACACGATGGAAAATTTTCAAAAAATACCACTATCTTCGTTTATGAGTCCTCTTCAAGGGGGTACTCTAAGTTTTCCAATTTATTTAAAGAGTTGAAAAAAATCTTATGTGAACACATGTGTCTCTAAAATTAAATTGAAATATTACTTTTCCAACTTTGAAAAATAATAAAAAATATAATTTTGCATAAACAAATAAATTTTTAATATGAAAAACTTAGTTCTCTCAGTGTAGATCATGCTCATATATATATATATATATATATATATATATATATATATATATATATATATATATATATATATATATATATATATATATTAAAAAATAAACATTTTAGATTAATTTATGCTACGTGAACACACACATATCTCTTAATTTTTGCGAAAATTTGCAAGGATAAGTATTGAATTTAATTGAAAATTGAGATATTATAGGACACTAAATATTTTTGCAAAAAATATTATTAGGAAAACAACATAATTCTCCACATATTGCAATTTTACTTTGAATCAAAATTCACATTTCTTATATGAATTTTGAGGGTTGAAATTCAATAAAAGAGGAAATTTTTGAAATTCATCTCCACATTTGGCCTAAAACTATTACCCATCTTCATGCATTCACCCTGCAACTTATATCATTTCTACAATGTGCTTAATGTGGTCTACATACTCACCTTTAAATAGGTGATTTTTCACGTTAGAACAACTCACACCAACATAGTTAAACCCAGACTGCATGGAAAGAAAGAAAGAAAGAAAGAAAGGCTTTAAGAAATTCAACAAGCAGGGATCCAAAAGGAACTTTCTCTCTAAAGAAGATAGCTCATCATCCGATGAAGACAGTGATAGTGAAGAAGAAGCCAATGAGAGAGTATTTTTTATGGCCAAGCACAATAAACCCAAGCACAATAAGCAAGAGGTATCAAACAACGAAGAGGAAGGATGGACCATAGACAAATTTTATGAGGAAGCAATCAAGCTTATAAAAGATCTCAAGGCGGAGAAGATCCGTTCCAAAAATCTTGAAGAACAAGTTCAAGGTTTCAAAATTGAAGTTGAAGAACAAAAATGCATTGAAGAGTCACTTCAAAAGAAGTTGGAAGAAAGCAACCAAGAAAGGGAAGAATTAGAAGCCCAAGTAGTCTCGTTGCGTGAGGCAGTGAAGAAAGGAAAAACTATCCAAAACTATGCCAACAGCTCAAGGGCATTGGAAGAACTCATCAACAATCAACGATCTTACAATGAAAAAACTGGAATCGGTTACAAATAAGAAGAAGCAGGACCTTCTACAACAAAATACAATGAACCTATGAGATCTGACATGCATGAAGACTTCATTGGACAAGATTCGCAAGAACAACCTTGGAAGACAATTCCTCGACGAAAATTTCCATCCAGGTACCAACATATTTTTTATGGCTACTATTATTCATGTGGAAAATTTGGTCATAAAGTTGTAGAATGTTGCACATACCCTAGGAACGAATACAATTCCAGGAGATCTGTCAAAAATGAACCTCCCAGGGCTTAGCGAAATATCAATATATTTGAACATTTAAGAAATAATATTGAATGTTACAAATGTCGAAACTTTGGACACATAGCCAAAGACTGCAAACTTGAAAATCCTCCAGAAGAATCTTCGAAGCCACAGAATGAATGAACATGGAGGAAGAAGAAGAATGATAATTGTGCTCTCGCTCTCAAGGCTTAAAAAAATAAAGATGTGTGGTATGTTGACAGCGGTTGCTCAACGCATATGACTGGAGATAGAAGGAAATTTGTATCTCTGAAAGAGAAGAAGGATGGAACCATATCCTTTGGAAATGATGGATCTTCAAATGTTATAGGATCGGGTACCGTCACTCTCGGAAGCAAAGATGTTATAGCCAAGAATGTTCTATTGGTCGAAAACATGAATCACAATCTGCTCAGTGTTGGACAAATGTGTGATCAAGGACACACAATGCTACTCAACTCCACAAAATGTGAAATCAGAAAAGGTAGGTATGGTAAAATTGTGGCTACAACAAGTCGAGCTCCAAACGACATATATGTTCTAGATGAAGCAACTAAAGCATGTCTACTAGCTAAAGAAGATGAAAGTTGGTTATGGCACAAATGAATGGGTCACATAAACTTTGACAATCTTGTCAGGATAAGAAAAAAGGAAGCAATACGAGAAATGCCGAAAATCTCAAAACCTTCCAACACACTATGTGAGGCATGTTGGCATGGCAAGCAGACAAAATTCCAATTTAAAACAAAAGAACACTTTTCATCACATCCATTGGAATTGATACATACTGATCTATGTGGTCCTGTGAGAAAAAAAGGCTTAGACGGAGAATTATATTTCATGTTGATGATAGATGACTATACCAGGATGACAACTGTCAATTTCCTAAAGAAAAAATCTGAAGCATTTGAGTGCTTTAAGATCTATAAGGAGTTGGTTGAAAATGAAAATGATTTGAAAATAAAGTGTTTAAGATCAGATAATGGTAGAGAATTCACATCCAAATTATTTCAGCAATACTGTGACGAAAATGGAATAAAAAGGCAATTTTCAACAGCACGAACACCTCAGCAAAATGGAGTTGCTGAAAGAAAGAATAGAACTGTACAGGAAATGGGTAGAACAATGTTGAAGGACTCAAAATTGGATGAAAAATTCTGGGTTCAAGCAATTGATACGGCAGTCTTCATTATCAACCGAAGTCTTCTCAGAAATAATTGCAACAAGACTCCATATGAATTATGGAAAGGGAAACCAGCCAATGTAAAATATTTCAGAATCTTCGGAAGAAAATGTTATATAAAAAGAGAAGATCAAAATTTGGATAAGTTTGAATCACGTGTTGATGAAGGTATCTTTGTTGGTTACTCATGCAAAAGAAAGGCCTATAAATGCTATAATCTAAGACGAAAACAGATAGTGGAGAGCATAAATGTTACATTTGACAAAGATGGTGTTTAGCGAGTAATGATGAGGATCTAGAATATTTGAAACTTGAGACAGGGGCTGAAAAAGACACAGATAAAATTGTAGAACAAGAAGCAACTATCAACGAGGAAGAAGTAAACAATGATCATCAAGATATACCAGAAAAACAACAAGAAGCTCCTCCAAGGAGAACAAAAGAGTGGATTCAAAATAACCATCCATCAAATCAAATCATTGGTGACATAAATGAAGGTCGATAGCTTTGTTCATCGCAACAAGCTCACGTTACTTTTCTAGCAACCTTTGAGCCTAGTAGTTTTGAGGAAGCCAGCCAAAATGAACATTGGGTAGCAGCTATGAATGAAGAATTGGATCAAATTGAGAAGAATAACACCTGGGAATTAGTTCCACGACCAAAAGATAAAAATGTAATTGGGACTAAATGGGTGTTCAGGAACAAATTGAATGAAGATGGGTGGGTTACTAGAAACAAAGCAAGATTGGTTTGCAAAGGCTATACACAAGTGGAAGGAATTGATTTTGACGAAAAATTTGCACCAATTGCCAAATGGAAGCCATTCGAATGTTTCTCGCCTATGCATGTTCAAGAAAAATCAAAGTCTACCAAATGGATGTTAAGTCAACATTTATAAATGGAGAATTAGAAGAAGAAGTTTACATCGAGAAACCTGAAGGTTTTCTACTATCACAAAAAGAAGACTACGTCTGCAGGTTAAAGAAGGCTCTATATGGTCTCAAGCAGGCTCCCAGAGCATGGTACGATCATCTTGATGGATATCTACGTCAACAAGGGTTAAAGAAAGGTACTGTTGATAGCAATCTTTATGTACAAATAGATAAAGATAATTTAACAATTGTTGAGGTATATGTGGATGATATAATATTTGGTAACAATGATGATCGACTAAGTAAGAACTTTTCTACAAATATGCAAAGTGAGTTTGAGATGTCTTTACTTGGTGAGCTGACATACTTCTTAGGGCTTCAAATATCTCAGCAAGAGAAAGGAATATTTATATGTCAAGCCAGGTACATCAAGGAAATGCTCAAGAAATTCAAAATGGATGATTGCAAACCCGTCCTTACTCCAATGGTAATGAGTTGCAAATTGAGCATAGACAACTCATCTAAGGATGTGGATCAGAATTTGTACAGATCTATGATTGGTAGTCTTCTATATGTAATAGCCTCTCGGCCAGATGTTATGCAAGCAGTTGGACAAGTAACAAGATTCCAAGCAGCACCAAAAGAATCACATATTATTGCCGTAAAAAGAATTCTTCGATATCTAAAGGGCACAGAAGAATATGGCTTGTGGTATCCCAAGGGTAACAATCTCATTATTAAATCCTTTACAGATGCAGATTGGGCTGGAAGCGTTGATGATCGTAAGAGTACTAGTGGAGTAGCATTCTATCTAGGTGGTTGTCTCGTATCATGGTTGAGCAAAAAGCAAACTTCAATCTCGTTATCTACAGTGGAACCAGAATACATTGCAGCAGCATCATGTTGTACTCAAGTCCTTTGGATGAAACAAACTTTGCAAGATCTTCAAGTACAATTCAGTGAGCCTATTCCCATATTCTGTGACAACACTAGTGCCATCAGCATCTCCAAGAATCGTGTCATGCATTCAAAAACAAAACACATTCCAATCAAATATCATTTTGTTAGAGAACAAGTCGCTGAAAAGAATATCAAACTTGAGTATGTTTGTACAAAAGAACAAATTGCTGATATCTTCACTAAACCTTTACCTCGTGAAGCATTTGAATATCTTCTTCAAAAGCTTGGGATTCTCCCAAGTTCTCATTAGATTACAGGTCTGCAGGACGGTTGTGTGTCAGCGGGAGTGGAAGTGTGTATAGGTCCACAGGATGGTTGTGTTTCAGGGGGAGTTACCCTTTTCCATTGATGTCAAAGGGGGAGAGAATGTTGTAGGAAGAGGTGTCATGATCGCAGGGGGAGTACTTGTGTTGCCATCAATGCCAAAGGGGGAGATTGTTGATCAGCGGTTGTCATTGATGTCAACCCAAGAAGCACCAGGGGCTAACACAATATTGAATGAGAATTTTTACCGACCAAATTAATATATTCTAGGTCAATAATGATTTTTATGGTTTCTACTTGTCGAGATGTTTCCGTTGATATATGGCACGCCATGTAATTCTTCACGGTTTGAGAGATATTCATGTTTGAAGTTTGTACCCCAGTTAGTGGGCTAAAACCCCATGGGGTTGGGGCATGGGTCATTGAAAAGTCATAATTAATATTTTTTATGCTCCTAAAATCCCTCCCACATTCACTTGTTGAAGCCCCTCTAAAATTAAGCATTCATATATATTGTGATCTTCATTTCCTCATTAGGCAAGGGATTCGGCCATCTGAAACAGGTCATCGTGGAATTTTCGCTCTATTTTTTTTTCTACGAAGGCTCAGAAGCTGAAATTTTTATGAGGTGAATCTGAAATCCTGAGGAAACTGCAGTAAAAATTTTAGATCAAGTTGCGCAATATTTTTGGAGATATGATCTGTGGAAGTAAGGATTTTTGCAGGCTCTTGAAATTCATCTCAAAGACGTGACCTTGGTAAATTCATCATAACTCTCTCTCTGAGTATCAGATTGGAATGCAATAAAAATTGATGGATAGTGCACAATTTTTAATTGTCTCTCTATCAATTTTAGAAGCAAATCAATAAACAGTGACACGTGGCATGCCGTACAAATGCGCCCTGCTGAAATAGTCCATAATTAGGGTAGTGTGAGAAATTGGGTATAACTCTCTCTTGAAGAATTAAAATTGGGTCAGAACTGTGGCATTGGAAAGAAGACTCAGAGGAATACTACAAGACCAAAAATCAGATATTGAGGATCTGAAATAACAGAGATACATCAGATTCAATATCAAGCTCCTAGAAGGCAAGAAAAAGCTAGATCATGTGTTGTCAAGGATTGCAAAGGACCAGACTTTCTACGGAATAAAAGCAAAACAAGGTGCAGCAGAGGGTAGCATGAAAAGAGAAAAAACCAAGGTGCATAACAATAGCAAGAAGTTCATCATATGAAGTCTTCAAGTGGGCAACACTGCATACAATCATTGTAAAGGTATCATTGTACTTAGTCATTGTAAATACATTATTGTACAAATTGTGCTAGTGTATATCTGCCAAGGGTTGAAGAGGCAATGTTGGGAGGTCTAGGATCACCATTAGGTGGTTGTGTCAAAGTTGGGGTTATGGTCTAGTATATCTTCTTCTTCTACATCATGCTATATCATTGTAAAGTGGACCATTTTCCCTGGTACGGGAGTCCATTCTTCTTTTATTCTTCTATAGGGTGGTAGGGTGGTGCTAGGGTGAGTTGTAGCTCATTGGGTGTTGGGGCATCCATTCAGTGACTACTGAAGAATCTCGGGCATTGGAGCGTCCATCCAATGGGAGCTGGAGAAGAATGATTTTCTAGATTCTAGGAAGTTGGAGCTTTATTTTCAATTGGAGTTGAAAATAATTATTAGAAAAGCATTAGGTGCTTTTTGTCCCGAAGTGGGTTTCCACCTTAAAAATTGTGTGCATTTTTGTTCCTCTTGTTTGCTGCTATCATTGTACAAACACTGATAATAATTGAAGACTAACTAATGCTCTAATTGAAAGAAATACTGATTCACCCCCCCTCTCAATATTTCCAACATCTTCTAGAATCAATATTTTTTGTCAGTAGTTGTAGTCCTCATATAGATCTTTCTAATGATGTATCATGTGCATCAAACATAGATAGTATGCCAAAGTTATGACCCCGAGAATTTGATGTACCAATTTACCCCAACAGAACCAATAGTCGAGTGTTTCATATCCCAGGGTTAGGTTTTTGGATGTGTATGGTTTTCCATTGTTTCTCAATATTATATAGGCCTTCAAGCCTCATAGTAAGACATAGTTCAGAGGGAGGTAGCTGTCACATCTCTTCTCATAGATGAGCTACCAATGTTCTAGCTAGTTTATTTCCATTCTGTATGTAAGCATATTTCAGTTATGAGATATTAATTAAATGAAGTCTTATTTCTGCTGCATCTTTGCGTTTATGTGCATTTATCTATTTTATTGTATTCTTGCATAAGTCTGGATCAAACATAAAATATATATGATGAAATTTTTTCAGAAAATACCACTAACTGCATTTATGAGTCCTCTTCAAGGGGGTACTCTGAGTTTTCCAATTTATTTAAAGAGTTGAAAAAAATCTTATGCGAACACATGGGTCTCTAAAATTAAATTGAAATATTACTTTTCCAACTTTGAAAAATAATAAAAAATATAATTTTTCATAAACAAATAAATTTTTAATATGAAAAACTTAGTTCTCTATGTGTAGATCATGCTCATATAGATATATATATATATATATATATATATATATATATATATATATATATATATATATATATATATATATATATATATATATATATATATATATATATTAAAAATTACACATTTTAGACTAAGTTATGCTACACTAACACATGCATACCTCTTAAGATGTGTCAAAATTTGCAAGGACAAGAATTTCATTTAATGGAAAATTGAGATATTATAGGACACTAAATATTTTTGCAAAAAACATTATTAGGAAAACAACATAAATCTCCATATATTGTAATTTTACTTTGAATCAAAATTCACATTGCTTAGATGAATTTTGAGGGTTGAAATTCAATAAAAGAGGAAATTTTTGAAATTCATCGCCACATTTGGCCCAAAACTGTTACCCATCTTCATGCATTCACCCTGCAACTTATATCATTTCTACAATGTGCTTAGTGTGGTCTACATACCCACCTTTAAATAGGCGATTTTGCACGTCAGAACAACTCACACCAACATAGTTAAACCCAGACTGCATGGAACAAGCCACAACTGATCAGATTATGGACACACATATCAAGAAAACCAGCTACGAGAGGATCCAACTATATGGAGTTGTCAAAGTTGGCCAACTCCTTCACCAGGGCAGGTGGCTCACTAGGGACCAAGTTCAGCAAAAGTTTCCTCATCTCATGGAGGAACTTAACGTAAAGGGGACCATTTCTTCCTAAGGGGGAAGGAATGATCCAGGTGAATATTTGTGGCCACCCACCTATTCCACTTGTACCCCCACCATTGTTTCTTTTAGTTTTTTAGTTTCCTTAATTGTAGCACAATTTACTATTTTTGGCAGTTTTTCGATTCCTGAACTTCCGGAGCCATTTTGAGGCCCTAAACGACGTTTTTTTGGGCACGAAAGGTTTAAAAATATGAGTCTTCTAGACTCAATATTTTTTTTGGTAGTTGTAGTCCTCATATAGATATTTCTAACAATTTATCATGTGCATCAAACAAAGAGAGTATGCTAAAGCTATGACCCCGAGAATTTGATGTACCAATTTACCCCAATAGAGCCCATAGTCGAGTGTTTCATCTCCTAGGGTTAGGTTTTTGGATGTTTATGGTTTTCCATTGTTTCTCAATATTATATAGGATTTCAAGCATCATTGTAAGACATAGTTCAGAGGCAGGTAGCTATCACATCTCTTCTCAGAGATAAGCTACTAGTGTCCTAGCTAGTTTATTTCCATTCTGTATGTAAGCATATTTCAGTTATGAGATATTAATGAAATGAAGTCTTATTTTTGCTGTATCTCTGCGTTTATGTGTATTTATCTATTTTATTGTATTCCTGCATAATTTTGGATCAAACATAAAATATATATGACGGAAAAACTTCAAAAAATACCACTATCTTCGTTTATGAGTCCTCTTCAAGGGGGTACTCTAAGTTTTCCAATTTATTTAAAGAGTTGAAAAAATCTTATGTGGACACATGTGTCTCTAAAATTAAATTGAAATATTACTTTTCCAACTTTGAAAAACAATAAAAAATATAATTTTGTATAAACAAATAAAATTTTAATATGAAAAACTTAGTTCTCTCTGTGTAGATCATGCTCATATATATATATATATATATTAAAAATAAACATTTTAGATTAAGTTATGCTACATGAACACACACATACCTCTTAATTTTTGCGAAAATTTGCAAGGATAAGTATTGAATTTAATGGAAAATTGAGATATTATAGGACACTAAATATTTTTGAAAAAAACATTATTAGGAAAACAACATAATTCTCCACATATTGTAATTTTACTTTGAATCAAAATTCACATTGCTTATATGAATTTTGAGGGTTGAAATTCAATAAAAGAGGAAATTTTTGAAATTCATCGCCACATTTGGCCCAAAACTGCTACCCATCTTCATGCATTCACCCTGCAACTTATATCATTTCTACAATGTGCTTAGTGTGGTCTACATACTCACCTTTAAATAGGTGATTTTGCACATCATAACAACTCACACCAACATAGTTAAACCCAGACTGCATGGAACAAGCCACAACTGATCAGATTATGGACACACATCAATAAAACCAGCTACCAGAGGATCTAGCTATATGGAGTTGTCAAAGTTGGCCAACTCCTTCACCAAGGCAGGTGGCTCACTAGGGACCAAGTTCAGCAAAAGTTTCCTCATCTCATGGAGGAACTTAACATAATGGGGACCATTTCTTCCTAAGGGGGAAGGAATGATCCAAGTGAATATTGGTGGCCACCTGCCTATTCCACTTGTACCCCTGTTAGCCACCTATATTTTTCCATTATATCATCTGGTGGCTAAATATTCTTTGCAGCCTTCAAGAAACAAATTCAGGCCTAAAATTGTTGGTGCTTGAAGTCTGTTGGTAAGATCATAAACTGCTGGTTGGTTCTTCATACTTTTCCTTCTCTCAGCCTCTGATATTCCATGAAAATCCTAATTCAAGTACTGCTGCATCCCTTTTTCTTTTACCTCCACTCTTCCATTTCCTTTTATTCGTGAAAACCCCACCAAACCATGTGTTACCCCTTATCCCTCCATTAATTTCTTTCCCCAAGGTTAAAATCCCGTGTTTAAACCTTATCGGAGTTATATTTCCTTTTGAAATTCTTTGAAAAACCATAGAAAACATATGTTTTTATGCGTTAGGCTTAAACCCCTCAGGCTAAGCCCCTTGCCGTTTCTCCCTCCACATGCCCGAGCGCCATGACCGACCGCTCAAGCCCTGAGGCGCTAAATCAAAACGTGGTCCCACTCCGCACTTTTCCTTCGTAACGTTCAAAAAACCCATCTTTTATAAGGTTTTGGCGTGAAATGTTAAACCACGTGTTTTATTCCCCTAAATCCTCCCGGCCGTCGATCTGCTCCCCAGATCCGACGGAGCGGAGCCAGCCCCACCTGGTGGACCCCCCTTCCCCGCGCCTGTTTTCAAAACCATGGTTTTATCCCGCACCGCTCCCCGGGAAAAACTGGTTTTCCCCCGTTGGCCGACGATTCCACACGCTGGCTGACACGTGTCCTCCACCTCATTCCCAAAACCGTCGTCCTTCCACTCCGCCCGTGCGCTAAGCTTCGTACCAAAGCCGTTCAGCGGAATTGGTAGCCACCGTCCGATCAAGATCCTTGCATCCAACGGCTGTCCTCCATCCAACCTGCTCGACCGTTAACGAACATGTGCGCCCGTTAACTCATTTACCGCGCAGCCAAGATTCGATCTCCGCCGTCGATCTCTGTAGATCGACGGCTTACATTCGTTCTCCCGATTCCATTGTACCGCCCCCCTTTTTCTCCGCTGAATTTCCAGAACGCTCCCGACCGTTGATCGCAATTCGATCAACGGCTCCAATTGCTCCATTTTCCCGCACGCCCTCCAAAGCAGATTGACCTATAAACCAGATTTTTTACGTGTTTTTTGTATTTTGCAGGGAAGAACTCATTTGTTCGTGTTTTAAACAGGGTTCTCAGACCTGGAGGGTGACGATCCTTTATGTCTCGATTCCGTCGTGAAAATCACCTACAAAGCCATTTTTCACGTCTCATCAGTGCTTTCAACGGCATTGATGCCTTTTTCTACCTGCATAGCAAAGAATACCGGCAAAAATGACGCAGAGAAAGAGTATCAGGTATTGAAGACCCCAGTGAACCAGAGCAGCAGATCAGTGGATATATTGGCGGGGATTACGGCTAAGACGGTTATCAAAAGCCTAATCCCCGACTCAGAACACAGATTAAAGGAAAACCTAAAAGTGTTCATCAGAAACGTTGCCTCCACCGCCATACTTTGAGGCAAATTGATTCCTCAACCACCGCAGTGCCACCTATTGCCTCAGAATGCTCAATCAGAGGATAAATTTATTGAACAAGATCAGATATTATGCCTCGGAACAACCACAGAAGTTATTTCTGCACCAGATTTAATGACAGAATGTTTGCAGAGTAACCCTAATAGTACGCAGAGCCTCAAATGTCAACAAAATCTCCTTCCGAGCTTACTTCATAAGTATAAGCGCATTAATGCAGTGGAACACCTGTATAAATTCTTCATTGAGCCTCCCAGGCCAGGAAGACATTAATTCTACATTAATTGTATTTTGAGATCTTTTTATCAGATCTCACCTCCTCATCCTTCTATAAATACTCCAGAAGAAGATGAGTGAGGGGTTGGATTAGTTGGTTGTCAATATAATTGCTGAAGTGTTGTAGCTGTTTCTGAGTGGAAAACTCTTGACTGTAAATAGTGGTTTCATGGGCTCTTGGAGCTCTACTTGTAACAGATAGGTTAGGTTGTGAAGAGAGATGGATTAAAACATTGGATTTGAAAATTGTAACCGGTTTGAAGCAATCAATACAAGCTGATTTATGGGATCCTGGTCTATGCTGATGGTGATGTTATTATTACTGTGAACTTGTCATTTTATTTCTGTTTTCAATTTGTTTCATTTTCCACTGTAAAGAACAGTTTAAACAGTGTTAGGACCTACTGTATATCAGTAACCTCCTCTGGCTGAGAAATCTTTATTCCAATGTTTTCTTCTAATTGTGTTATTTAGAAATGATTTAATTCAGTCTAAGCACAGAGATGCTGGCGTTCCCTCATCTTTTCGTCACTGCTGAATGTTATTTTTAAATGTTACTTTCATATATGTTGTGTAAAGAATGAATTGAGGAAATCAAAGGTTAGCCCTGAGTCCCTTTCTTGTTTGCTCAACTATTTGACTGTTTCCCTTAGGATGTGTCAAAAGCTGACTAGTTTCAAAGTACTTATCAGATCTTAGGCCATTCTGTGTTATCTTTGTGATTGTCTTGGAAGTAACTAAGTAAAGAAGAACTAGGAGAGGATCAGGGTGAGTCCCAGTCCACTAGTTTCTGCTCCAAAGGTTGCCTTCAAGTTTCCCTTTGTTTTTAATTTGTATTCTATTAGAAGTGTATCAAAGGCTGGATAGTTTCAAAGTACTTACCAGATCCTAGTTTGCTTCTATGTTTTTCTTAAGTGCCTGGTCAAAGGCTGGCTAGTTTCAAAGTACTTACCAGATCCTGGGCTGCTCTTTGTTCTACATCTGTTATTTCCCATTCTTATTGTATCACCCCATTCCATAAATCAAACTTTAAAGAGATCCTTAGGCATAGATGACTTGCCCCATAGATTCCTCTTGAACCTGAATGTTTCAATTAAATTCTCTTATGACTCCATAGC
Organism: Pinus albicaulis; assembly: GCA_034641835.2. NCBI lineage: Eukaryota > Viridiplantae > Streptophyta > Pinopsida > Pinales > Pinaceae > Pinus > Pinus albicaulis. Next base: position 43,531 of record JAXQQM020083751.1, on the reverse strand, counting down.
CCAATGGATTGAAAACTCGCCATCATCTTTCTTTATGATCAAAGCTTACTCTGTTTGCTTGCAACTTCTCACCTTTGAACCTATTTGCATATAGATCTTTCCGCCTCAGACAACAACTATGTTCAACCATCTGAGAAAACCAAACAAAACCCTTGGCCTTCATAACTAGCCTAATATCATCACCCCAAACTTCAAAGACAATATCCATCTTTGTACATATTGGAGAGATCCCTCTCTGGATTCAGGAGGGCTAGATCCTAGAATCCCAAAGTTGGTTGAAATGATGTTAACTCTGTGATCGGACTTTGCCAATCTTGCTTGTTACAGAGACCTAACAACCCCCACCATTGTTTCTTTCAGTTTTTCAGTTTCCTTAATTGTAGCACAATTTACTATTTTTGGCAGTTTTTCGATTCCTGAACTTCCAGAGCCGTTTTGAGGCCCTAAACGACATTTTTTTGGGCATGAAGGGTTTGAAAATATGATTCTTCGAGACTCAATATTTTTTGTCAGCAATTGTATGCCTTAGATAGATCTTTCTAACGATGTATCATGTGCATCAAACAGAGATAGTATGCCAAAGTTATGACCTCGAGAATTTGATGTACCAATTTACCCCAACAGAGCCCATAGTCGAGTGTTTCATCTCCTAGGGTTAGGTTTTTGGATGTTTATGGTTTTCCATTTTTTCTCAATATTATATAGGCCTTAAAGCCTCATTGTAAGACATAGTTCAGAGGTGTTAGTCATCAGTATTTTTTGCATGTTTTGATGACTAGATTCCTTGGCTGAGTTTTCTAGAAGCTAATCTCAATCTGTCAATTTGTCATCTAGAAAACACCTCATTTTTTTTTTGTCTTCCTACCCCTCCCTTTCAACCTGTGATGGGAATGGTCTTTAGTTTTCATGTCCTATCACAATTCAACAAAACCTTCCCTGTCTATAGTTGTCATAAGATTTGTTTTTATGCTATCAAAGTCCCCTGTTTTCATATAACTCACTGTCCAACACTAGACAAAGTGTCTACCTCTTTATCACTGATATTTTTGTCACATGATAGCCTACTCATGCCTAAGAAACTATTGAGAATCTATGACAAAATCTGTAGGTCTAGGTGGTGGTGTTTAGGGCAAATTCTTGGATAAAATTGTCTTAAACCAAAAACCCTGTTTTCAGCATCAGTTAGCCATAATTTTCTTCCCATCCTACAAAAAAACACCCTGGTCTACCCTTAGGTCATACACCACTAAATGGTTGCTTTGTTTCATTTCAGCAAAGCTCAGAAATACTCATTCCAGGAAAAGAGCAGAATTCTAAAGTTTCATGAATGAAGAAAGTGATCAGTTCAAGCATGATTTTATGACACATCAAAAAGCTCTCCAGAAATCATAGGCATCTACCAAAAGCATCTCTTCAGGGGTGTATTGAGTGATGATAGTATGCTAAATGGGAGCAAAGGAACAAATTCAAGCAAGGTTTTCATGTTGTGGCAGTTTGCCATCATAAATCAAATAAAGTGCAGTTATTGAAGAAAGAAGACATACAGGTTTCAAATCCAAAAATGCCAAAAGACAAAGGTCCTACATCAAGACAAATGAATATGAAGATTATATGATGTCTAACTTCAGTGCTCCATGCTAACTCAAAGAGCATTGCTGCATAAGTTCTCAAACATGTAACCAAAACCCTGCAAATCACTCTTGTTCAAGCAAGAAAGACAATCTTTGACAGAATAGAGGTCTAAAGCAATTAGGCATCATTATGAGGATATAAGAAGGACAGATGATTTTTATATCTTACCATAACCTGGACTCTGAAAAGCATTTAAAGACAAATTTGCTACAAAGATGCACATAGTGAGCATTTATCATTCATAAATACATTATTTACTCCTAAGCTTCACAGTGATTTTGTGCAAAAGACATATACCATAATCAGGGCTCCATAAAGGAAGAGGACATTTTGTTTAAATGACTTCATCAGTAATAAGTGGAAAAGGCTCAAAGTTTGTTTTCCATTAGTCTTTTTAAATAAACAAACAAAGGGCACAGTTTTTAGATGAAAGAAGATTTTTGTGTTTGATAGGACCTCCTTCATGATAAGCAGAGGGTAAAAACACTTTTTGAAGGCCTCCTTCATAACATGCAGAGTGGCCTGACAATGATTTTTGAGTGACCTAGGTGAATACATTTGCATAATCTCCTTCATAACAAGCAGCGGGTTGAAAAATCATCAGGGCAAATACTGAGCTGGAGAAATATTGTTGTAAAGACACCATGCAAAAAAGAGAAATCCATTAGTAAAAAGGGGAAACTCCTCAGCAAAAAGACAAAACCATTTTTTTTTTAAATACAAAGACAAAATAAGGATTTTTTCAAATTGGTAAAGGGAGGGAAAAAAGATGTTATTTCAAACAATCCTAAACGATAAAGAGCTCGGTCAAAATGTTTTATATGTCATTAAGCAAACATTCCAAGGGAGAAAGACAAGTTATAACACCATTTACAGATTTTTAAAGGTGCGACACGCCTGAAAACACACGTGACGTGCTTATAGGTTTGTTTTGAAGGATTTTATATTGGACACGACACGCCTGTGCAAGCTCTCAACGCCCAGGATTTACACGCGATGCGCTGCCTCCGGTAACCCTTCACGTGCGCTCTTTCCCGGCAACCTTGCCTAGCCTGGAACCCAGCTTTTGCATCCTTCATCCTTGCACATCCACCATTGATTTTTCTCATTACATCCATAACTCCTTGCCCAGGCCACTGCTGCCTCTGCATGGCCCACTGTTGCCTCTTCATCCCATGACCCATCTCATGCACCTTCCTCACCCTCCACTCACTATGTTTCCCCTTCTTCTATTCAATCTTCTCCTCAAAAGCAAACATCTCCTATAATTAAGAGTGAAAAATAAGAATCTATTGAAAGCAGATATGAAGGTGATGAGGAACAAAGTGGCACTCAGCAAAACAGTGATGAGGAACAAAGTGGCACCCAGCAAAAAAATGAACATAAGAATAATGGTAGTCAGCATAGCAGTGATGGAGGAAGCAGTGGTGATGAGAAACAAAGTGGTACTCAGTGAAGCAGTGATGATAAGGAACAAAATAGTCCTCAGCAAAGCAGTGAGCATGAGTCAAGTGATGAGCAAAATAGTGAGCATGATGGAAGCCCTTATAAAACAAGTGAAGGTTGTCTCCAAGAAGACAACAAGCAGGATAAAGATGACAACCATGAAATTAATGATGACACTGAATTTAAGGAGGAAAAGTCACAAAATGATGAATAGAGAAATACAAGCAAGCACAGTAATGAGAAAAGTGACAGTTCTCAAGAGGAAAAGGAAGACATCCCTCACTCAATTGAGGAAAGTGACAGTGGTAGCATGCAGAAAATTAAAAAGGGGCACTCATGAAGAAAACGTTGATGATGAAGGCAGTCATGGTGATGACAAACAAGCACAAAACAGTGAGCCAAATGATGATAGCCCTAAAGAAGACAGTGAAAACAATGAGCATAAAAAGAGTCCTCAAGAACATGTGCTAGCTACCTCTCCTAGGCAAGGGGCCATGACTCTTTCTCCAAAAGTGGTAAAGCCTAAAACCACTAAATCTACAAAGAAGAAGACTATTCAAGCTGTAACTACAAATGTTACTAGAGCACTCCGGAGTACAGGAAAGTTGCCTAAGAAGCCTATTTTTGAATTGCCAAGGAAGACAAGAACAAAGAAGCCCATTCAAAGCAAGGGTAAGGAAAAACTGGAGCAGTAGGAGAGTAGCCATGAGCAGGAAAGAGAGTTTGACATAATCCAAGTGGATAGTGATGCTGAAGATGACCAAATCAAAATTTTGAACTCTCTTCTGCAAAACAGAGAATATCAAATTGAGGATTTAGAAGCTGACCTAGAGAGATCTAAAGACCTCATTCACTTTCTACAATTGCAAAATAGACAAATGAGCGAGCAAATGGCCATCTATGAGGCCTAGGCACTCAAGTATCGACGGGAAGCACAAAAGGCACAAGTAAAACTTGAGGACTACATGGGCGAATTTGATGATGTTGAAGAAGAAGAAGAACCAGTAAGGAAAAGGCCTAGGACCATGGGTCTTAGGAAAGCTTTGGAGAGGCAAAGGGAAGAAGAATCATCCCTTGCTCAGCAATATCCTCTCACACAGCTGCTTGCCAAAGAGATAGAGAATGACAAAGAGTCTTGGCTCGAAAGAGAAAACAAACATTTGGAGGAAAAATTAGACAAGGCAAACAAAGACTTGGGCTAGCAAAGAAAGATGACCGGGAATTACAAAAAGTTGAATCAATTTGTCAAAAGGAAACTAAAGATTGCCCAATAAAAGCTCAAAACTGCCCAAAGGAGGCTCTTGGTGAAAAAAGAGAGGAAAAGACATATCTCAGCTTGGAATCTTGGCTCAAGCTTCAATGCACGCTTCTATAAACCCTTAAGGGGTTTTCTCACCAAAATTGAGCATTTTTTGACATGATCTTGTTTTTTGTGATTTTTGGGCCTAATCGCATAAATTCATGGGCGCTGCCATTTTTTTTGAAGCATCCTCAGCTGATGAAAGTTATATTTTTGGATTCATTAAATTGGAGGGAATATACTCAGAAATTTTTAGATCAAAAGAAGATGTTTTGATCCCTCAAAAGGGCAAAAAACAGTTAATTTTTACCTTTCTGCCTCACATATCAGCAGGTGCTACACTCCTGGTTTTTTCACTCATTTCACTTTTTGACAGACTTTCTAGCATCAGTTTGGAAAAAATCAAGTAGTTCCATAAATTAGACATCCAGGGCTTTCCAACGAGCCATCACGGGCCTCATTTTGACATCGAAAAGTCCCTCAAAAGTCCTCTATAATAAAGAATTTTTTCTGCTGCTACGCTCCTGTAGGATTTTGTTGAAAAGTAGTTTTCTAAGTATGACTGGCCAAATGTGCGTTAGGCAAGTTTATTTCATGTGTCAGGCCTAAAAAGTGTTTCCTTTTTGCTATTTTATTCCGGAAAGATATTTTTAGAGGATATTTTGTGCCTTGGACCTTGTAAGGCCACAAGGACAGTTTTAGATATTTGTTTTTGGCCAATGGCCTTCTAGTTGTTCTAGGCGGGTTTCCTCCTCTTTGGCCTATATAATCAAAGAGGATTCATTGTAACCAAGAGGAAAAACTTGAGTTATAGAGAGAAATACATAACACTATGAGCTTTGAAGAAATACTTGTTTTATGAAGTGAATGATCTCTTGCTTGGCTTGATGGTGGAGGAGCATTGTGTGTAGGATTCCATGGCTTAGTGAATGGTATTGTGTTTCTTATTTGTTATTTTTTCTTATTTTCTCATACATGTTTTCATGCTTCTTTCTTGCTGTAGTTCAGTAAATAATAAGTTTGAGATATGCCCATGGAGGCACCTCAAATATCCTGATTCATTGCAGCTTAAATGGTTTCATCTTTCTTGGTCATGTCAAAGAATTCTTAATTTCTCTTTGGTTCACTAAGAACTTGTTACTTGTTTCATTAATGGTTATTATGTATGTTGTCTATTATGATTCAAGATATGCCCCGTTTACTCATAGCTAATCAAAACTCCATTCCTGAAATCTCTCTATGAATTATTGGTTGTTTTAGTTAAGTCAAAGAGGTCTTGTTTCGATCTTTCCCCGTGTCCATGCTTTGCAGTCTTATTTCAGAGTTCCCGATAGCTTAAGATATGATTTTTAGGAGTTCCCTCTTCATAGAATGAGTTTTTTGTTAATCTTATTTGTTTTCCCAAAAGTCTGAAGGTGATTTTCCCAAAGTTAGAGGGTCTTATACTTCTTTGTATCACTTGATTGTTTATTTCTACATCTATCAGTTTGAGTTTCGTTCATAGAGATTAATGGTCATCCCTAACTCATGAATGCTTGTTTTTTAACTATTTATGCTTAAAATCTCTTTGTCTTTCACAAACGTAATGTTCATCTCTTTTCACTTTCACCCAAAGAATCCATTTACCTCGACTAAATCGGCCCTGCAGTAATACCTTGTCCATCATTAAGACAGTCTCGACTTTATCTGACCCCATAGCCCAATTGATTTGATGAGCTCCTTATCTATTTGTCCTTGATCAGTTCCCCTCTAAAAAAACCCAAAACAAACCAAAACATACTTAACAACTATCCTAAAATCAAATATATAAAATAAAACAAGTCTACATCCTTTGCATAATAGAGAGAGCCCTCTCTGAGTCCAGGAAGGCTAGGTCCTAGGGCTCCAAAGCTTGGTCTGATGTTACCTTGTCATTTGGTTTACCAATCTACAAAATTACGGGACACTAACATAATGGCGATCACGGTGGGAGCTTTCTGAGTTCATGACAATCTAAATATCTTTCAAGACTCACAGGAAACCCTTGTCAAACTGAGCATGCTATCCTATTGATCCATCCCACCGCTCTCTAACATAATGGTGATCACGGTGGGATGTTGAGTCAAAACATCCTAGGTATCCATTAGGAACTCTTAAAGTCTCAGTCAAACTTAGAAGACTAAAGTATTGTCAAAAGAGTAGAATTTGGTTGTTTCACCATTCTAGCAAAAGGATGACTCAGCTATAGGACACTCTCACAAACCCTAGGGCTACATATAAGAAACTTATAAAAACCCCAAAACATCCTTAGATTTGTTTTTTGTCAGTATTGGTGGTGGACCATACACATATACCCTTAAAAAAACTAAAAACATCCACCTGGCGACTCCACTAGCCTCCAGTAGGCCTATCACTCCACTAGTCCTTATAAAATCTCCTAGGAATGCATTGAGCAATCCCAATCATGATGATGGTGGACAGAAAAGTTCAAATATTCCACCTGGCGACTCCACAACCCTCAATAGACCAAAATACTCCACTGGTAGAGAACTCTAAACTGGTTGAAAGGACACAGTAACCCTTTCTAGTAAACAAAGATGGATCCAAGTGTGAACAGAGAGGCAAAGTTGGAAAGGTTGATAGATACATTCAAAAAACTAATGCATCTACTTGATAGGAAAAGAGAAAAACACAAATATAAGGTTAATGCTGCTTAGTCAAACCAACCTACACTTTTTCCTCAGGAAGAACATAATAAACCATTACAAGACAAGAGTAACAAACAAAATGTGCCTAATGAGCAAGTTGCAAATAAAAACATAGAGGAGTTCTCTAAAGAATCAATCAGCCATCTTGAAATCACAGAATCTAAAATGGAAGAAGAAAAAAAACCTTTAGGATCTCTACCCTTATGCTTTAATTCATTCCAGATTTTAAAAGGAAATTTGCATCATGAAGATCTCTTAACAGCTATTCATGAAACCCATGCTCAAGTTAACTCTCACATAAATCAAGAAGAGTTGGTTGAGAATGAAATTAAATTTGAAATGGAAGAAAAAACAAAACCTTTAGGATCTCTACCTTTGTGCTTTGAGTCATTTCAGATTGTACGAGCAAATTGGCCTCCTGAGAATCTATCAGAGGCAACTCATGAATCCCATGATTATTTTCCCGAACATCAAGAAGAGTTGGTTGAGAATGAAATTAAATCTGAAATGGAAGAAAAAAAAACCTTTAGGATCTCTACCTTTGTGCTTTGAGTCATTTCAGATTATATGAGCAAATTGGCCTCTTGAGAATCTATCAAAGGCAACTCATGAATCCCATGCTTATTTTCCCGAACATCAAGAAGAGTTGGTTGACGATGAAACCAATCAAGAAATGAAAGAGAACCCACAGGTAAGGCCCAAAAAGACATTCATCCTCTAAATCAGCTTTCCTAAGAGAAAGAGGATTATTGTAGTTATATCCAAAGAGAGATAAAAATGCCTCCCTTTTTAACTGAAGATGAGACATATCAACTCATAAACATGCAGAAAGCCTCTAAAACTTCATACGACCAAAAATTTTCTAGTCATTCTCCTGATAATATTGCATACCATAAGTCAAAAAATAGATTTTTAAATCAATTCGAAGAGAAACAATCTGATAGTCCAATATGTATGGCTGGTGACATTACTTATATTAATGATTCTCCAATGTTTGATTAATATATTGATGATTATGATATTCAAGCATAAGCTAACCTTGCAGAGCCATCAGCAGTTTATTTGTGGGATGAAGTTCACTATCATCAGATTGAAAGCAATAATTAGCTAAGATAGGTCACCTATGACACTGATGAGGAAAGCCTTGAGAGTTTAGAAGTAAGTGAAGAGTCTCTGACTCTTTGCTCTACTTCACTTCAGTCCATCAGAAATAACTTTCACATAATTGGAAATCAACAGTCTTTCAACTTTGATGATGAGGTTGAGGAGGATGATGAAATTCTTGAGCAAGTTGTCAATGAGAAGCCTTTTCCTAAAATGGTTGAAAAAATCATTTTGGACATGGAATCCTCCTTAGCTCCAGACAAGCAGTCACCAAGTTCCTTTGGATTACAAATTGTAGATGAAGGCATAGAAGTTGATAATCACATGATAGTTGTTGCACCACCTTCTCAAGAGGATTTACTACCAAAGAGTATCCCTGCTCATCAACATGATGACCTTCACACAGATTCCGGCCCACTCAATAAGAGCACATCAGCTTGGCAAGAGGACTACACTGCTATATATTATGAGCCTGACAGTTTAGGTGATTATGAGGAAGAGGAGGAGTTTCTTTCCCAAAAGAGCCTCAAGCATAGCCAAGTGGAAGAAGGAGTCATCCTGGATGAAGCTTATGTCTCAAGTCCTCAAGATCAGGTATCATTCCAAGATCCATTTGTTGTTTCCCTTGAGAAATGTAAAGGAGGAGTGTGTTCTACCATGAACAGTTTGTTTCAAAGTGTGAGAAAAAACTTAAGCACTACTGTTCAAAAACAAGTGAGGGGGAAGTGGCCTTTTTATTTCTTCAGCACTCTAAAAAAGATGAAACAAAATCCATCATGGAATCATCTGCTTGATTGGCTTTGTTGGAAAAGAGATTTCACTAAATAAATGTATATTATGTATAGGTTATATTAGGATAAATAGATAGGTGAGAAAAATAAGCTCAGCCCCATGAGCATCTTTCTTTCAGTTTGTTTTGAGAAAAACATAAAACACAAAAACAACAAGAAAAGTAGAAAAATAGGGCAGTTTCTAAAGAAACGGTACAGCCCCATACCCAAAAAATAGTCATGCTGAAAGTGCACAAGTCTAAATGCCACTAATAGGGCTCAAAAGATGTCTTGTTCAGTTATATAGCCTAATCATAACTGAGCATGTTTTAAATTGATTGCTGATAAGTTAGTGAAAAATAATGATAGTCAAAATATGACAACTTGAATTATCAAAGAAAGTATATTAATAAACAAAGATACTGGTTCCACACGCTCAAAACAGAACCAAAGAGGAAACCAGGGATGAAAAACAAACTATGTATCCTAGCCCTGATTTTTCTAAATCTCATTTTGTGCGAAAATAATATTTGTGTGCAGCTTGCCTTTTATGCCACAAACACATGACAAATCAGACCGTCTAATCCTGATTTGGTCATTTTTCAATTTCATGTTTTAGATTAGTGAATGAAATCCTGTCAAACAGCTTAATCTTGACAGTCAATCTAGAGTAGGTAGAGAATCAAAGGAGTTCATTAGTTTAATCTAAACTCCCAGAGGATATAAGTGTAGAATTAGATAGTTTTTCTTTTTTCAAAAATATCATGTCAAAGGGTTGCTAGTCCAAATGCACCTAAAGAAGAAACAATGCTAGGAAATAATAGCTGGGTAGGTAGATGACATTGATGCTAATCATGCTGTAAATTTTTCAAAAAAGCATCATTTTCAAAAATAGCATCAAGAAAGAGAGAAATTTGCGCTAATGGATAAGGTGTTGGGTGTGGAGCCTGATTATCTTGTTTACTTTGTATCATAGCATTGGATCCCTATACCTTCAAAGGGGCGGCAACACCGCCCGTAATTAATCGTTGTTGTGGGGGGTCCAGGGGGGGGGCGACAGTGCTTTTCGGAGCCCCCCCCTGGCGGGGGTTTTCGGGAGCAGCGCCCCCGAAGCTAAAAACAGATGTAAAATTGCCTTGTAAAAGTATAGTAATTTCTAGTCAATCTAGGCCATTCATTAGGCAAATGATCTGACGGTGAAGATGTTTAGATTAGGGTTTTTTTCCACAATAGCCTCGCTTTTATGAGGGCATTGTGTGTAATTTGTGTATTATGTGTATTCTGGAGCGAGAAATATTTGTGAGAGAGAACAAAGATATTACGGTGGATTTCTTGTAGGTTTTGTCTCTTCATTTCTTGGATAATAGAAAGGAAGGCTAAAAGTTTGTTTGGGAATTGGACGGCGTAAGCCCAGGTGAACCACATATATCTGTGTCTCTCTAGTTTTATGTGTTTTGTGTGCTTGTATTTTCTGCATATTTTATGTGTTGCATTGCTCCATAATATATATAATTTTCTAACATAAGGCACTGGTCTTCACAAGCCAAATATCTGCAATTTTGGACACCTCCCGAAAAGGAGCTGCCCTCCCCAAATGGAGCCACTGTTAGTCATCAGTATTTTTTGCATGTTTTGATGACTAGATCCCTTGGCTGAGTTTTCTACAAGCTAATCTCAATCTACACTTTGTCATCTAGAAAACACCTCAAACAAATTTTTGTCTTCCTACCCCTCCCTTTCAACCTATGATGGGAATGGTCTTCAGTTTTCAAGTCCTATCACAATTCAAAAAAACTTTCCCTGTCTATAGCTGTCATAAGATTTTTTTTTATGCTATCAAAGTCCCCTGTTTTCGTATAACTCACTGTCCAACATTAGATAAAGTGTCTACCCCTTTCTCACTGATCATTTTTTCATATGATAGCCTACTCATGCCTAAGAAACTATTCAAAATCTATGACAAAATCTGTAGGTATAGGTGGTGGTGTTTAGGGCAAATTCTTGGACAAAACTATCTTAAACCAAAAACCCTGTTTTCAACATCATTCAGCCATCATTTTCTTCCCATCCCGTAAAACAACACCCTGGTCTACCCTTAGGTCATACACCACTAAATAGTTGCTTTGTTTCATTTCAGCAAAGCTCAAAAATACTCATTCCAGGAAAAGAGCAGAACTCTAAAGTTTCATGAATGGAGAAAGTGATCAGTTCAAGCATGATTTTATGACACATCAAAAAGCTCTCCAGAAATCATAGACATCTACCAAATTCATCTCTTCAGGGGTGTATTGAGTGATGATAGTATGCTAAATGGGAGAAAATGAGCAAATTCAAACAAGGTTCTCATGTTGTGGTAGTTTGCCATCATAAATCAGATAAAGTGCAGTTATTGAAGAAAGAAGACATACAAGTTTCAAATCCAAAAATGTCAAAAGATAAAGGTCCTACATCATGACAAATGAATACAAATATTAGATGATGTCTAACTTCAGCGCTCCATGCTAACTCAAAGAGCATTGCTGCATAAGTTCTCAAACATGTGACCAAAACCCTGCAAATCACTCTTGTTCAAGCAAGAAAGATAGTCTTTGACATAATAGAGATCTAAAGCAATTAGGAATCATTATGAGGATATAAGAAGGAAAACTTATTTTTATATCTTACCATAACCCGGACTCTGAAAAGCATTTAAAGACAAATTTGCTACAAAGATGCACACAGTGATCATTTATCATTCATAAATGCATTATTTACTCCTAAGCTTCACAATGATTTTGTCCAAAGACATATACCATAATTAGGGCTCCATAAAGGAAGAGGATAGTCTATTTAAATGACTTCATCAGTAATAAGTGGAAAAGGCTCACAGTTTGTTTTCCATTAGTCTTTTTAAATAAACAAACAAAGGGCACAATTTTTAGATGAAAGAAGATTTTTGTGTTTGATAGGACCTCCTTCATGATAAGCAGAGGGTCAAAACACTTTTTGAAGGCCCCCTTCATAACATGAAGAGTGGCCTGACAGTGATTTTTGAGTGACCTAGGTGAATACAGTTGCATAACCTCCTTCATAACAAGTAGAGGGTTGAAAAATCATTAGAGAAAATATTCAGCTGAAGAAATCTTGTTCTGAAGACACCGTGCAAAAAAGAGAAATCAGTTAGTACAAAGGGGAAACTCCTCAACAAAAAGACAAAACCATTTGTTTTTACAAATACAAATACAAAAGAAGGATTTTTTCAAATTGGTAAAGGCAGGGAAAAAAGGTGTTATTTCAAACAATCCTAAACGATAAAGAGCTCGGTCAAAATGTTTTATATGTCATTAAGAAACCATTCCAAGGGAGAAATACAAGTTATAACACCATTTGCAGCTTTTTAAAGACGCGATGCGTCTGAAAACATACGCGACACACCTGTGCAAGCGCCCTGCGCCAAGGATTTACACGGGATGTGCTGCCTCCGGCAGCCTTGCCCGGCCCGGTGCCCAGCTTCCTGCATGCGCGCTCTTTCCCGACAACCTTGCCCGACCCGACACCCAGCCTTTGCAACCTTCATCCTTACACATCCACCTTTGATTTTTCTCCTTTCATCCATACCTCCTCACCTGGGCCACTGCTGCCTCTTCATCCCATGACCCATCTCATGCACCTTCTTCACCCTCCACTCACTATGTTTCCCCTTCTTCTAGTCAATCTTCTCCTCAAAAGCAAACATCTCCTATAATTAAGAGTGAAAAATAAGAATCTATTGAAAGCAGACATGTAGGTGATGAGGAACAAAGTTGCACTCAACAAAACAATGATGAGGAATGAAGTGGCACTCAGCAAAACAGTGATGAGGAACAAAGTGGCACCTAGCAGAACAGTGAACATAAGCATAATGGTAGTCAGCATAGCAGTGATGGAGGAAGCAGTGGTGATGAGAAACAAAGTGGTACTCAGCGAAGCAGTGATGATAAAGAACAAAACAGTCCTCAGCAAAGCAGTGAGCATGAGTCAAGTGATCAACAAAACAATGAGCATGATGGAAGCCCTCATACAACAAGTGAAGGTAGTCTCCAAGAAGACAATAAGCAGGATAAAGATGACAACCATGAAACTAATGATGACCCTGAACTTAAGGAGGAAAAGTCACAAAATGATGAACAGAGAAATACAAGCAAGCACAATAATGAGAAAAGTGACAGTTCTCAGGAGGAAAAGGAAGACATCCCTCACTCAATTGAGGAAAGTGACAGTGGTAGCATGCAACAAATTAAAAAGGGGCACTCATGAAGAAAACATTAATGATGAAGGAAGTCATGGTGATGACAAACAAGCACAAAAAAATGAGCCAAATGATGATAGCCCTAAAGAAGACAGTGAAAACAATGAGCATAAAAAGAGTCCTAAAAAACATGTGCTAGCTGCCTCTCCTAGGCAAGGGGCCATGACACTTTCTCCAAAAGTGGTAAAGCCTAAAAACACTACATCTACAAAGAAGAAGACTATTCAAGCTATAACTACAAAAGTTACTAGAGCACTCCGGAGTAGAGGAAAGTTGCCTAAGCAGCCTATTGTTGAATTTCCAAGGAAGACAAGAACAAAGAAGCCCATTCAAAGCAAGGGTAAGGAAAAAGTGGAGCAGTAGGAGATCAGCCATGAGCAGGAAAGAGAGTTTGAAATAATCCAAGTGGATAGTGATGCTGAAGATGACCAAATCAGAATTCTGAACTCTCTTCTGCAAAACAAAGAATCTCAAATTGAGGATTTAGAAGCTGACCCGGAGAGATCTAAAGACCTCATTCACTTTCTACAATTGAAAAATAGACAAATGAGCGGGAAAATGGCCATCTATGAGGCCCAGACATTTAAGTATCGACGGGAAGCACAAAATGAACAAGTAAAAATTGAGGAATACATGGGCGAATTTGATGATGTTGAAGAAGAAGAAGAACCAGTAAGGAAAAGGCCTAGGACCATGGGTCTTAGGAAAGCTTTGGAGAGGCAAAGGGAAGAATAATCAACCCTTGCTCAGCAATATCCTTTCACACAGCTGCTTGTCGAAGAGATAGAGAATGAAAAAGACTCTTGGCTAAAAAGAGCAAACAAACATTTGGAGGACAAATTATACAAGGTAAACAAAGACTTGGGCTTGCAAAGAAAGATGATCGGGCATTACAAGAAGTTGAATCAATTTTCTTGAAGGAAACTAAAGATTGCCCAAGAAAAGCTCAAAACTGCCCAAAGGAGGCTTCTGGTGAAAAAAAGAGAGGAAAAGACATATCTCAGCTTGGAATCTTGGCTCAAGCTTCCATGCATGCTTCTAGAAATCCTTAAGGGGTTTGCTCACCAAAATTGAGCATTTTTTGACATGATTTTGTTTTTTGTGATTTTTGGGCCTAATTGCACAAATTCATGGGTGCTGCCATTTTTGTTTGGAGAATCCTCAGATGATGAAAGTTATATTTTTGGATGCATTAAATTGGATGGAATATACTTAGAAATTTTTAGATCAAAAGAAGATGTTTTGATCTCTCAAAAGGGAAAAAAACAGTCAATTTTTACCTTTCTGCCTCACATATCAGTAGGCATTACACTCCTGGGTTTTTTCACTCATTTCAGTTTTTTACAAACTTCCCATCATTATTTTGGAAAATATCAAGTAGTTCCAGAAATTAGACATATAGGGCTTTCCAACAAGCCATCACGAGCCTCGTTTCGACATCAAAAAGTCCCTCAAACATCCTATGCAATACAAACTTTTTTCTGCTGCTACGCTCCTGTAGGATTTTGCTGAAAAACAATTTTCTAAGTATGACTGGCGAAATGTGCGTTAGACAAGTTTATTTCATGTGTCAAGCCTAAAAAGTGATTCCTTTTTTCTATTTTAGTTCGAAAATATATTTTTAGAAGATATTTTTTGCTTTGTACCTTGTAAGTTCTCAAGGACAGTTTTAGATATTTGTTTTTGGAAAATGGTCTTCTAGTTTCTCTAGGTGGGTTTCCTCCTCTTTGGCCTATATAATCCAAGAGGATTCATTGTAACCAAGAGGCAGAACTTGAGTTATAGAGAGCAATACATAGAACTATGAGCTTTGAAGAAATACTTGTTTTATGAAGTGGATGATCTCTTGCTTGGCTTGATGGTGGAGGAGCATTGTGTGTAGGATTCCATGGCTTGGTGAATGGTATTGTGTTTCTTATTTTTTATGTTTTCTTAGTTTATCATACATGTTTTCATGCTTCTTTCTTGTTGTAGTTCAGTAAATAATAAGTTTGAGATATGCCCATGGAGGCACCTCAAATTTCCTGATTCATTACAGCTTAAATGTTTTCATCTTTCTTGGTCATGTCAAATAATTCTTAATTGCTCTTTGGTTCATTAAGAACTTGTTACTTGTTTCATTAATGGTTATTATGTATGTTGTCTAGTATGATTCACAGTATTCCCTACTTACTCATAGCTAATCAAAACTCCATTCCTGAAATCTCTCTATGAATTATTGGTTGTTTTAGTTAAGTCAAAGAGGTCTTGTTTCAATCTTTCCCTTTGTTCATGCTTTGCGGTCTTATTCCAGAGTTCCCGATAGCTCAAGATATGATGTTTAGGAGTTCCCTCTTCATAGAATGAGTTGTTTGTTAATATTATTTGTTTTCCCAAAAGTCTGAAGGTGATTTTCCCAATGTTAGAGGGTCTTATACTTCTATGTATCACTGGATTGTTTATTTTCTGCATATATCAGTTTGAGTTTCGTTCATAGAGATTAATGGTCAGCCCTGACTCATGAATGCTTTCTGTTTAACTATTTATGCTTAAAATCTCTTTTTCTTTCAAAAAATTAATGTTCATCTCATTTCACTTTCACCCAAAGAATCCATTTACCTCGACTAAATCAGCCCTGCAGTAATACCTTGTCCATCATTAAGATAGTCTCAACCTTATCTGACCCCATATCCCAATTTATTTGACGAGATCCTTATCTATTTATCCTTGATCAGTTCCCCTCTAAAAAAAACCCAAAAAAAACCAAAACATACTTAACAACTAGCCTAAAATCAAATATATAAAATCAAACAAGTTTACATCCTTTGCATAATAGAGAGAGCCCTCTCTAAGTCCAGGAAGGCTAGGTCCTAGGGCTCCAAATATTGGTCTGATGTTACCCTGTCATTTGGTATACCAATTTTCCAAATCACAGGACTCCAACAAGAGGCAGGTAGCTGTCACATTTCTTCTCAGAGATAAGCTACCAGTGTCCTAGCTAGTTTATTTCCATTCTGTATGTAAGCATATTTTAGTTATGAGATATTAATGAAATGAAGTCTTATTTCTGCTGCATCTCTGTGTTTATGTGTATTTATCTATTTTATTGTATTCCTGCATAAGTCTGGATCAAACATAAAATATACATGACGGAAAAATTTCAAAAAATACCACTATCTTCGTTTATGAGTCCTCTTTAAGGGGTTACTCTGAGTCTTCCAATTTATTTAAAGAGTTGAAAAAAATCTTATGTGAACACATGTCTAAAATTAAATTGAAATATTACTTTTCCAACTTTGAAGAATAATAAAAAAAAAAAATTTTGCATAAACAAATAAATTTTTAATATGAAAAACTTATTTCTCTCTGTGTAGATCATGCTCACACACACACACACACACACACACACACATATATTAAAAAATAAAAATTTTAGATTAATTTATGCTACGTGATCACACATATACCTCTTAATTTTTGCAAAAATTTGCAAGGATAATTATTGAATTTAATGGAAAATTGAGATATTATAGGACACTAAATATTTTTGCAAAAAACATTATTAGGAAAACAACATAATTCTCCACATATTGTAATTTTACTTTGAATCAAAACTCACATTGCTTATATGAATTTTGAGGGTTGAAATTCAATAAAAGAGGAAATTTTTGAAATTCATCACCACATTTGGCCCAAAACTGTTACCCATCTTCATGCATTCACCCTGCAACTTATATCATTTCTATAATGTGCTTAGTGTGGTCTACATACTCACTTTTAAATAGGCGATTTTGCACGACATGCATTCTATCTAGTATAGCATGAGAATGCCTCTCCGAAAACTCTACCACAAATGGTTTGAGTCCTGTTGTAAGCCTATATCAATAGAGTTTCCTGGTGATAAGAGCCCAACAAGAATATTCGTCATTTTCATTTACTCGAACCCTGAATTTTGTATGCTTGTGCAATTTTTTTCTTTGATACACGAAGAAATTTCAACACTGTTTCCAATATTTGTTGTCTTTATGTACTTGCTACAACTATAGTAGTTGTACTTTCCCTACACACAACTCAAACACCATATTTTATTGACTTTAAAAACATAGAGAATGCCTTTGATATATTTTTAGTTACATTCACAAGTGTTGTAGAAATTATACAATATGCATGTATATCTTGGATTCACTCGATCTAACAATGTGCTAAAGTTATATACTGAATCGCTTCTACAAATCTTTTGCAGAATTAAAAAACGCAATCGCTAATCACATGATCATGAAGAAATATCAATCACACACAACACAGATAATTTCCCAGGGAAAGCTTATAGCTAAAAACCCCACTATATTCTATTGTATATTATATCATGGATCATGAAACAATTACATACAAAACTCTTCTCACAAGAGCCCTCAGTACATCGGCTAATTGTCTCACACTTTCATACAAAAATTGGAAAATTCCTTAGCCAATTTACTATCTCGAGACAACCTACTTTCACTGCACAATCCCTGCTAAATGCAATACCTGAATTGATGCAATCCTGCCTGCCTTGACTACACAAGTATCATGGGCACATCCAATGTATGTTTACTTGCATGTGTGCAAGTGAATAATGTCACAACTGATAGTCAACTTACCTTTCACCTAGAACTCAACTGGGTCTCCACTACATCTGACATGCATGCATATAATATTAGTAAATCCTCAATTGCATGGGAGATCACTGCATTTGAATTAATTAATATTTAGTTCACTTGATCTCTCACTACTTGTATCTCCAGTTACAACTAGGACAACTAATTTTAACTCACTTAACTGAGTTAAACTATTTACAACTTGCACAAACTCATGCACCACTCCAGTTCGAACTTTGTTACAACTAGAATTACTTTGCATGTCCCACCAACCAATCTCTAACTCGAAATTCACTTAGCTAAATAATTTTTCCACTTCAGTTAAATATTTCAAGTCCACATTGAGAATAGATTGTAGTTTAATGTCCATCTAAATTAAGGGATTATAAAAATAGACATGCGCCTAAAAATAGCCTGTGGGCCCCACCCTAGTGTAGGTGCTTAATTTCACTAGGATCATGGGCGCCTTTAAATTTGTGTTGGATCTCAACACTCCCTCTCAACAAGAAAGGGATTATCCTTCACCATGATCATGTCTCTATGGTATTCGAATTTTCTCCTGGGGAGCGCATTCGTCAGAATATCTGCATCCTGATCTTCCATGGGAATGTACTGAAGCAACATGATTCTCCTCTGCACACAATCTCTGAGATAATGGTACCAAATATCTATATGCTTGGACCTATCATGAAACACATGATTAATCGAGAGTTTAATGCAACTCTGATTATCACAATGAATCACTGTCGGATCCATCTGATAACCAAACAAACCAACCAAGATATTTCTCATCCAGATAACCTCACATGAAGCTTGACTTGCTGCCATGTATTCCGCTTCTGCTGAACTGAGTGCCACTGATCGTTGTTTCTTGATGTACCAGGAAATTTTTTTTGACCCAATGCTAAAGATCCCCCTTGATGTGATTTTTTTTTCCAATGGACTACCAGCCCAATCTGCATCCATGAATCCATGCAACTTCACTCCATCCATCTGTCTATACCATAAACCATACTTTGATGTGCCTCTCAGATATCTCAAGACATGGTTACTCACCTTCCAAAATAGCTAGGTAGGCTTAACCATAGCTTGACTTAGTTGGTTAACTGCATAGCAAATGTCTGGTCTCGTGTTCACTAGATACAATAGCAAGCCCCCTAATTGTCGATAGATAGTAGCATCAACTACCTCTCCAGAAGTAGCATCCTCTTTCGAACTTTCCTCTAGTTTCTTGGAAGAGGACTATCCATGGGCTTGCAACTCTCCATGTTAAACTTACTCATTATATCCTTTGCATACTTTCCTCGAGACACAAAAATTTCACCATCCTGCTACCATATTTCCAATCCAAGGAAATAATGAAGGAGGCCCATATTGTTCATTTTGAACTCCCTTGTAAGATCCTCCTTGCATGAGTGTATCAACTGCTCATCACCAGTCAAAATTAAATCATCAACATAAGGAAGAATGATCAATAGCTTATCCTCAACCTTAATCTAGTACAAGTTTGCATCTGCTTCAGTTTTGGTGAAGCTCTGACCAATGAAATAGTTTTCTATCTGAGTGTACCAAGCACAAGGTGCTTGCTTCAGCCCATACAATGCTCTTTTGAGACTGCACACATGCGAATCACTGTTGAAGATCTTGAAACCTTCAGGATACTCTATGTACACCTCTTCCTCAATTATCCCATTCAGAAACATAGTTTTCACATCCATCTGATGAATGCACCAACCCATCTACACTAAGAGTGCAAGGATAAATCTTATGGAAGAGTAACCCGCGACATGTGCAAATGTCTCATCATAATCTATCCCCTTGATCCGTGAGAAGCCCTGGGCCACAAATTTTGCCTTTTATTTCTCCACACTCCCATCAAAAACTTGCTTTACCTTGTAGATACATCTCGAACATACCACTGATTTATCAACCGGTCTTGGGACAATTTCCCATGCACTATTTTTGACAATGGAGTCATACTCCTCCACCATTGCATCAACCCAAGTAGGCTGCTGCACTACTTCCTGAAATGAAGATGGTTCAATCACAATACATTTTCTAATGAGAGCCATATATCCAGTAAATTGGTCAAGAGACTGTCTTTGTTTGCATTATGAAGTAGGGGCTCCTACATTCTGTGCAACATCAAGTCTCAACCTATCAGCTTCCGTGGTGCGTCTTCTACCATTTCTGATGGATGGATCTGCATGAGTGGCTTCCTCGACTCCATGAACCTCCTCATGTGGCTGATCCACATATTGAGACTCATATTTGGGAACCAGTAGTTCCTCCTCTTCATGCAAGTCCAAATCCCTCTCCAGGGACAATCGCATGGATTTTCCCTCATCAAATTTTATATCCCGTCACACAACAGTCATTTTGTTGTTTGGAAAATACACACGATAATTATGGGGTGTTTCTTTGTACCCCAAAAAAATCCCAACTTCAGCGGTCGGTTCCAGCTTCTTCATGGCGTCCTTGGTCACATGCACATAAACAAATAAGCCAAAAATATTCAAGTGTGAAACATCAGGTTTCTTACCAGTGAAACCCTCTTCAGGTGTACTCATGCCAATTACTCTATGAGGAAAACAATTTTTCACATAAACCGTAGTTTTACATGCTTCCGCCCACAAATGCATTGGTAGGCCTTGATCATGTAACATCGCTCGTGCTGCACCCACGATCGTTCTGTTCTCCCTCTCCGTGACCCCATTTTGCTGTGGGTTATGAGGTGCTATGAGTTCTCTTCGAATTCCTTCTTTGCTACAAAAGCTATTGAATTCGTTAGAGATGTATTCTCCACCATTATCGCTCCTAAGAGCCTTCACTTACTTCCTCAAATATTTCTCCACCAATTCCTTAAACTCACAGAACTTAGAGAAAGTTTGATCTTTCTTCTACATGAAGAAGATCCAACATTTATGAGAAAATTCATAAACAAAGGTTACATACTACTTATGTTTTGTTGTTGAAGCAACTGAGAATGGTCCACACACATCTGTGTGAACTCTCTCAAGGATCCCCGAAGCACAGTTCCCCTTCTCATTAAAGGTGGAATTTACATCCCCACGGTGCAACCCTTGCATTGATCTAACTGAGAAAGTGTTCCCATTGGAAGTCCAGTAGATATTTTTTGCATGACTTTCAAGACTCCATGATGAAGATGGCCCAATCGACTGTGCCATAATTCGCCCTCATCCCGACTCACCACTTTTTTTGCCTTGCCCATCATAGCAGCGCAGCCATCTACCTCTAGCTTATAGATATTATTAACTTGAATCTGTATCATCTTGGCTTGACCTGTTGTTTTATGTCACAAGAAATATTTTCCATCATTAAAAGCAACGTCATAGCCTCAGTCCTCCAACATTGCGACCAAGACCAAATTTTTCTTCAGACCTGGAACATGCATTAAATATTTTAATTGAAATGGTTTACCTGAATCCCTTTGAAATTTAATGGTACCAATCCCGATAGCACTATACCATCCGTCATTTCCCATCTCAATATGCATCTGGAGATATTTCTCCTCCAAGTCACTGAAAAGTTCATTATCTCTCGTCATGTGAAAGGAAGCGCCACTATCCAAATACCACACCAATCCCAATGAAATTGACACCATGCATGCAATCAAGTAGAAGTCAAGCTAAAATTTTGAGGCAAGGGCCTCACCAGCTGTAGATCCAACAACCTCCTTATTCTTCTTCTTTTGTGGATATTTAGTAGCAAAATGCCCATGTTTGTGACAGTGAAAACACTTCACCTTAGACATGTCCTGCTTCTTGCCTTTAGACTCATATTTGGAATGAAATTTCTTCCCCTTCCCTTTATTTGCCTTGGTAGCCAGAGCACAATCCTCTTCATCATCATGCTTTGATGAAGAGCCATATTTGGTGTTTCATCTGAACTCCTCTTGCACCAAATCCGACCACATTCGTTCACAATCTGGCATTTTTTCCCGTTCATTGACAAAGTCTTCATAGCTGTGCCAACTCTTAGGAAGTCCTAAGAGATCCATAATAACCAAATAATCATCATCGACTGTTATTCCCACACTCCCTAGTTCATCTCGACATTGGAAAAATTTCGTGAGATACTTTGGAATGGTGTCATCCTTTCTCATCTTGATCTTCCTGAGTTTATCATTGAGCGCTAATTTCCTATGGTAACTACTGCTTTGGAATATATCCATCAAAGCCTTCCACATAGCATATGGTGTGGCTTTCCCATGGAGGCTTGAGACAATGTGGTGTCATACTCCCTCCAATAGGGTCATCCTCGCCTTCGCCACTTTATTTTGACATGCATCAAGATTGGCAGCTTCTGTCACAGCGGGTTTAGGAACATCATTGTCAATGAATCCCTTTAAGACATTATCTTTGAGCACTGCCTCCATCCTGTCCTTCCAAGTAATGTAGTTCAAGCTGCCCTTGAGTGCATACTCTAACCTCAAGCCATTGAAATCCATTTCGATCTCGAATCAGCTGTAGCACCAAGAAAGTATTTCTACAAATTTGAATTCTATCCGGTCACAAACTCGGTTCCTGCTTCACTTTTGCAATTTCATGTGCTCCGATACCATGTATAAATTATAAAATATGCATGTATATCTTGGATTCACCCAATCTAACAATGTGCTAAATTTTAATACGGAATCGCTTCTACAAATATTTTGCGGAATTAAAAAACACAATTGCTAATCACATGAACATGAAGAAAGATCAATCACACACAACACAGATAATTTCCCGGGTAAATCTTACATGCAAAAACCGCACTATCTTCTATTGTATATTATATCATCTACCATGAAACAATTACATACAAAACTCAAGAGCCCTTAGTACATCATCTAATTGTCTCACACTGTCATACAAAAATTGGAAAATTCCTTAGCCAATTTAGTGTCTCCAGACAACCTGCCTTCACTGCAAAATCCCTGCTGAATGCAATCCCTGAATTGATGCAATCCTTCCTGCCTTGACTGCGCAAGTATCATGGGAACATTCAATGTGTGTTTACTTTCATGTGTGTAAGTGGATAATGTCACAACTGATAATCAAATTCCCTTTCACCTATAACTAAACTGGGTCTCCACTGGATCTGACATGCATGCAACTAATATTAGTAGATCCTCAGTTGCATGTGAGATCATTGCATGTGAATTAATTAATATTTAATTCACTTGATATTTAACTACTTGTATCTTTAGTTACAACTAGCACAATTGAGTTTAACTCACTTAACTAATTTAAACTATTTACAACTTGCACAAACTCATGCACCACTACACTTCGAACTCTGTTGCATCTAGAATTACTCTCCATGTCCCACCAACCAACCTCTAACTTGAAATTCACTTAGCTAAATTATTTTTCAACTTCAGTTAACTATTTTAAGTCCACATTGAGAATAGATTACAATTTAATTTCCATCTAAATTAAGGGATAATAAAAATAGACATGCACCTAAAAATAACTTGTGTGCTCCACCCTAGTGTAGGTGCTTAATTTCACTAGGATCATGGGTGCCAAAAATTTCTTGTTGAATCTCAACAAGTGTCTTCCCGCTTACAGCATCTTGGATACCCAAAATATTTATTGCATGTTTTAGTTTCTTATGTTTTATCAACTCATGCAACATCTGAGCTTACCTCAATAAAAATTTTCTCGAGATGATGTATAATTATATTACTAACATGCTCTCTAAAAATTTGATCAAGGATAGGCTCCCAAAGATTCTTTCTTGTGCTTGCATCCAAATGTTCTGCAAACATTCCACCCCTTTCCAAACCACTACAGCTCCCTCCTATCAACTTCGGAGGGAACAACAAGTTCTTTTGGTGATTGATCAAATCGATACCTAGGCACACCTGGTTCCTCTAGTGGTTAACTAGCTTGATAAGGTGCATCTTGTTGCTCATGTGGTTTATCAGATCTCATATGAATGGGATCATAATGGAATACAAAATATATTCATGATGAATGTGGTCATTGATGAACTTGGTTGAGTTTTAGAGATTTAGATGTGTCATAAAAGGTAAAGTAGTAGGAACAACAAGGTTCTAATTTTGTCCAACCATGCTAGTGGGCGGAGGTACTCACGAAGGAGTTGATGCTGAGGTAGAGGGTGATTGAGGGGGAGTCCCTTGAAAAAATTGAAGCAATGATGTTGCAAGTAAATAATATCCAGCTACCAATTCTTACGAGGGCATGTGTGTGGTTACCGTTTTGTGGGTTGTAAGGGGATAAAACCCACCTTCAATTGGAGGAAGACTTTGAAGTCTTCAGGACCAGAATTTTAGGTAAAGGTATGCAATGATGACTGTTAAATTGAGTGTTGGGAGATATCAAGGACATGTAGTTTTTTTTCTCAATTAAATACATGTTTTTATTTAATATTACAAGAAAAAATTATGAAAGAAATGTAATAAAGATGTTATAAACAAGTTTAAGGTACTTTGAAATCCACACTTCCGCACAACAACCATTCCTAGACACCTACACATCGTGCCCACTCAATGAAAGTCACTAGAACCTTTCTACAAGAAACCACCAATGAGGTTATCAAGCCCTTCAGATGGATGGTACTAACATACTTAGTGTGTAATATTCCTAATTAGCTTTTAGCTAGTTGGAATATTGATTTTTTCTTTTTTTGATAAGATAGATGAATAAGAGGGTAGAGAGACCCATAAATATCTTTAGTATCAATAAAACCACTTATAATGTCAATGTGGATCATTATATCAGCTGAATAAAGCACTCTTGGGTGTGAATAGGAGCTAAAGCATTTGGATGGGGTCAAGGTTGACCAAATCAACAACGTTGCCATGGAGGTAGTGGAGATTTATTGAAGGACAATGCAGTCATGATGGGGGAGTGTATGCATGAGAGTAGCATCTTTAATGAGTGGGATAAAGGGTGAGGAAGCTCACTAAGCATATAAGGAAGGGGATGGAAACCATATAAGTCATTCTAAATATTGTTTATGTCTTGATATTTTATGACTTTCTACATGCTTCAGTTGTTTAGCAAAGTCTGTTGTGCTATTTAGCACAAGGGTGTTTCCGAGCAGAAATCCAACCCTCATCCTTGGGCGACTTCGAGTGACCACTCAGGAGAGGTTAATTTGAGCTTAATTCCACCATCTAAAATTAGGCCAGATTCAATCATCTTCTACAACGCAGTATCCTTTAGGAATTGCGTTATTTTGCAGGGCAGTTGCAGTGGGGGTTGATAAACCCAGTTTGTGAGCTTGTTTTCTAGTGAGGGGAGCAACCCTTCATTCACGAACCTAGTAAGGAGATTCCTTTGAGATTTATTCCACCATCTGACATCATGCCAAGCTTCAACCATCTTCTACAGAAAAGTCTCCTTCAGAAACTACATTATTTTGCAGGGAAGTTGCAATGGAGGGTCAAGTATCCAAGTTCTTCAGCTTGTTTTCCAGTGAGGGGAGAAGCTCTCATCTGGAAAGCCAGTGGGGAGGAGTATCAGCCATTTTTACATTAGATCAGCCACCTCTCAACAATTATCTAGTTGCATAGCATAATTCAGCCCTAGGGTTTCATTTTGCATTATGTGTATTTCCGAAAGCCCTTCTGGGTTGTCTTGGAATTGTGATAGAAATCCTAGATCTCTGATCCCAACATTTTTTTAGCACTATATTACTAGACCCATGTACTCTCATTTGTAGCAGCAATTATTCCTAGCAAAAAATACGTTTTCATAGCCTCCAACATTTTATATAGCAATTTGTTTTCATATTTCATGTATTGGGTACTTAGAGGCTTGTTTTTCCTAGCTTCAGTGTCTTTTTCCTCAAGATCTTGTGCTCATTTTTCTGCTATAATCTCTAATAAAATGGCTCTATGATCTGATCATATTTGATGTATTGATATTTTACTGCATTTTCCATTTTTATGTTCTATATTCCTGTTTTTCCTAATTTGGAATATTACAGTGGTATCAAAGCATAATCTTGGCTTAGCCTGCGTAGCATAACAACTATTTCATTAGAAGAAGGAGAGCCTCTCACAGAATGGGTGTTGGAACAGGGTCTCTTGCAAGCTACGCAACTGGTCCATTTTTGTGTATTTTTTATTATTTTTAGTCTAGCGCAAGGGTTTTGGGGTGGGAAAAAGCCCCTAAAGCATTGTAAAGGGGTCAACGGTAGACCAAGAGTCTGCAAACCACGGTTTGAGGACCATTGGATGCATAGGCTAAAATAGTATAAGTAGTTGAAACTTTTTGAGTTGTAAGGGAGATCAAGAATGAAAAGAGATTGATGCTAAGTGTGAATTGATAGATCTGGTTAGGGTTGTTTGGTAAGGACTCCTGTTGCTATGTGCATGGAGGGCCTCTGTCCTACTGTGTGCGGACCCTGCTGCTGTGTGCACAGGTTGGGTTTCAGGGCATTGTAAGTAGATTTGAAGGATTAATGAATGCAGAAGTATTGTTGAATATATGAATCCACTGGAATTTTAGTGATATGAATCGTTGATGTTTGGTTACTTAATATATGTTGTTGTATTATTGATTTAAGCTATGAATATACTTGTCTTACTTATTTATGCTGCGATCTGGGTTTGTTCTGCTACACTTCATATAAATTGTTGCGTTATCATTGTATGAGTTCATGATCTGTTGATTACTATGAGTATCATTGCTGTTGCACACATGGATGTTGTTGAGATTGCAACAAGATGAGGAGCTTAGTGGAAAGGAGTCGCCTTCACTAAGTGGGCCTGCAGGGTATTTTTGGCGCAAAGTCTATTTTTAGACTATGTCTATTTTTAGACATATGGATCATGTTCTATGAGTTGCAGGATGCTATTTGTGGATGGTTGGTCAAGTCGGAGAAAATATATGGACTTCTATTTTTAGACATACTGGGCGGAATCTATTTTTAGATTGCCAGTCTAAAAATAGATATGTCGAATATTATTAGCTCTTAATAATATTTGGACTCTAAACATTATCTTATCCTCTTGGAGCACTTCAGTTTGAGTCACGGATGTGGCACATGCAACTGACAAAAGGAACTACGCTATTCCTAGGGTTTAGTGGAGCTATTGCATGGTTGACTTCAGTTAGAACTCATGTGACAGAGTTTGGTGGAGTTGATGAGATAGTTAATGGAGTTGTGTTCAGTTTAACTTAGTTGAGCTAGTTGTATCTAGTCTAACTTATTGATACAATTAGTGAGAGTGGTGTGAATTAATTATTAATTAATTCACTAATTATTAACTCATAAATAAACTAAAGAATACATCAGTTAACTGCTGTGCATGGACAGTTTCAGTGGAGACCAGTGGAGAGGTAGGTGAAAGAGCAGTGTGACTATCAATTGTGACTATACTGGTGCATGATTTTTGCACACACATTGATGGAGAAGCCAATGAGGATTGCATAGTACATACTGGTGGGATTTCAACCTGGATCTCATGATTATCCATATTGGATTGCGCAGTAGAGGCTGGCTAACAGGAGGAGCAGATTGGAGCATGTGTTTTGTATGATCTGAGCTTGTGTAGTGTGTAACAATTGGAGATTGTACTAAGAGCTTGTGAGGAGTTTGTACAATTATTGTTACATGATCTCTATCATTATAATATACAGATAGTTGGGGGTTTTCAGCTTTAAGCTTTCCCATAAATACTGTGTTTATATGTGTGATTGTTTATGGTTTTAATGTGTGCATGCGATTGTTTAATTTCCGCAAATTGATGATCAATAGTAGAAGAGGTTATGTATTATGCATGAAGCTCAAATATTGTGTGATCAAGATAATCTCGGTGAATAATTTAACAGTTATTCAAATTTCTACATGGTATCAAAGAAGTATTGATCATTGGAGAAATTGCAAAACATTGAAGCGGTTGAGTTTTGTGCTGGTGGAATTCGAATTTGCAGCAGTGTTTTCTTGGTGTCAAAAGTTGAGATGTCTTTCAACGGATTGCGATTGGAGTATGCCCGTGAGGGCAGCTCAAATTATATTGCATGGAAGGACAGGATGGAGGCAGTCCTGGATGACAATGGGTTGAAGGAGTTCATAGATGCTAAAGTCCCAAAGCCTACTTCTAACGATGCTACCGTAATTGAGGCTTGGAAAAATAAGACAGCAAAGTGTCAAAGGATTTTGTTGGAGGGCGTGAAGGATCACATAGTGTCCAACCTGCATGGTAAGGCTTCTCCATTCTTGATGTGGAAAGCCTTGACAGATTTATTCCAAAGCAAGAGCGACTAGAGGAAGTTGGCACTCAAGGATAAACTCAGAAACATAAAGATGGAGAAAGGCGATAGTATGCCCAAGTACCTCACGAAATTCATCCAATGTAGGGATGAGCTGAGAAGTGTGGGGTTGATTTTAGATGATGAGGAATTGGTGAGCTTGGCTCTCCTTGGGCTTTCGAAGAGTTGGCATTACTATCAGGACTTTGTCAATGGTCGGGAGAAATTACCAGGATGGGAGCGACTTTGGTCGGATCTTGTGCAAGAGGAGATAAGGCGAAGTACCACGGACGGATCGTCATCAAAGAACTCTGATGAAGAGAATTTCGCTTTGGCTGCCAAAGCAAAGAAGGGGAAGAGCAAGAAAGCTTCTCATTCCGGTGCGAAAGGCAAGAAGCAGGACATGTCCAAGGTGAAGTGCTTTCACTATCACCAACATGGACATTATGCCACAAATTGTCCACAGAAGAAGAAAAATAAGCAGGCTACTGGATCTGCAGCTGGAGAGGCCTTAGCCTCATAGTTTGAGCTGGATTTTTCACTAATCGCATGCTTGGTCTCAAGTATGATGGGATCAGTGTGGTTTCTGGACAGTGGTGCGTCTTTTCACATGACAGGAGATCGAGATTTGTTTACTAATTTGGATGAGAAAGATCTTGGAGTGCACATCGAGATGGGCGATGATGGTAGATACAGTGCAACTGGTATCGGTACCATTTCCTTTGAGAGGGAGTCTGGTAAACCCTTCGTATTGAAGGAAGTGATGCATGTTCCAGGATTGAAGAAGAATCTTATCTCTATGGCGATGTTAGAAGACAAGGGATATGATGTTGTCTTTAGCAAGGGAAAGGCTTTCTTGCGCAGTAAGGCAACTGGTGAGACCCGGAGGATAGGGGTTCGAGTTAAGAACCTTTATCAATTGCAGGTAGATGGCTGCGCAGCAATGGCAGGCAAGGCAGAAGGAGTGGTGAGCCGGGATGATGGCGAGTTGTGGCACCGGAGATTGGGCCACCTTCACCATGGAGCTTTGAAGATACTGCAGCAAATTTCTACTGGGCTTCCTAAAGGCACTCTTGCACAGTCAGATCAATGCAAGGGGTGTACCTTGGGAAAATTTGTGAAAGCCACCTTTCACGAGAAGGATAGTCATGCCACGACGATCCTTGAGAAAATTCACACAGACGTGTGTGGACCTTTCTCAGTAGCTTCGATAGCAAAGCACAGGTACTATGTGATATTTGCTGATGATTTTTCTCATAAGTGCTGGATCTTCTTCATGCATAAGAAGAGCGAGACATACTCAAAGTTATGTGAGTTTAAGGCACTGGTTGAGAAAGAATCAGGGAAGCAGGTGAAGGCTCTGAGGAGCGACAATGGTGGTGAATTCATCTCTAGCGAATTCAAGGACTTTTGCAGCGTAGAAGGAATTCGAAGAGAGCTCATAGCACCTCATAACCCACAGCAGAATGGGGTTGCTGAGCGGAAGAATAGAACGATCGTGGGTGTTGCACAAGCGATGTTGCATGATCAGGGCCTACCCATTCACTTGTGGGCGGAGGCATGCAATATTGTAGTATATGTGAAGAACCGTTGTCCTCAAAGGATACTTGGCATGAGTACACCCGAGGAGGCGTTTTCTGGTAAGAGGCCTGATATTTCCCATTTGAGGAGTTTTGGTTCACCTGTTTACATTCATGTGACAAAGGATGCCAGGAAGAAGCTGGAGCCGACCGCAGAGGTTGGGATATTTGTGGGGTACACTGATACGCCCCACAAATATCGTGTGTATTTTCCAGACAGTCGCAAGACTGTTGTGCGACGAGATATCAAATTTCAGGAGGAGAAAGCCATGAAGTGTTCACTTGAGAGGGAGCTACACTTGCATGCATAAGAGAAGCTATTAGTTCCTAAGGATGAGTCTCAGGATGTGGATCAGCCACAAGATGAGGTTCATGGAGTGGAAGAGACCACTCATGCAGCGCCAACCATCAGAGGGCGGAAGCGCACTACAAAAGCTGAGCGACTGGCTCAAGATGCAGAGAAGGTTGTAGGAGCACCTAAATCATAGCGCAGACAGAGACAATCACTTGACCGGTATATTGGATACATGGCTCTTATGAGCAAGTGTATCATGACGGAGCCATCCTCTTTCAAGAAAGCTGTGGAGGACCTCGCATGGGTAGATGCCATGGTGGAAGAGTATGATTCGATTTTCAGAAACAGTGCGTGGGAGATTGTCCTGAGGCCGGAAGGGAAATCATTGGTGGGTTCGAGATGGATCTACAAAGTGAAGCAGGCAGCTGATGGGAGTGTGGAGAAGTACAAGGCAATATTTTTTTCCTGAGGCTTTTCACAGATAGAGGGGATCGACTATGAGGAGACCTTTGTACCTGTCACAAGGTATTCTTCCATACGGACGATTCTTGCTCTCTCATCGTAGATGGGGTGGCACATTCATCAGATGGATGTGAAGACTGCGTTCCTCAACAGAGTCATTGAGGAGGAGGTGTACATAGAGCAGCCCGAAGGTTTAGAGATCTTCAGCAGCGAGTCGCATGTGTGCAGGCTCAAGAGAGCGTTGTATGGGTTGAAACAAGCACCTCGTGCTTGGTACACACGGATAGACAGTTATTTCACTAGACTTGGATTCTCCAAGAGTGAGGCGGATCCTAACCTGTACCAGATTGTGGTGGAGGGTAAGTTGCTGATCATTGTACTTTATGTAGACGATTTGATTTTAACAGGTAATGAGCTGTTGATACTCTCATGCAAGGAGGATCTTGCAAAAGAGTTTGAGATGAAGGACTTGGGCCTCCTTCATTATTTCCTGGGATTGGAAATTTGGCAGCGCAGTGGTGGACTATTTGTTTCTCAGGGTAAGTATTCCCGGGAGATACTGGAGAAGTTAAACATTCATGGCTGCAAGCTTGTTGATACTCCTCTTCCTAGTGGTTGGAGGAAGGAGGATGCTACTTCATCGGAGGTAGT
The DNA here is from genome assembly GCA_034641835.2 of Pinus albicaulis. Classification (NCBI taxonomy): domain Eukaryota; kingdom Viridiplantae; phylum Streptophyta; class Pinopsida; order Pinales; family Pinaceae; genus Pinus; species Pinus albicaulis. The sequence goes on along the minus strand of JAXQQM020083751.1, from coordinate 12,483 downwards.
GGATGCCACTGTTTATCGACAGTTGGTGGGGTCGCTTATGTATCTGGTCAATACACGACCCGATATATGCTATGCAGTTAACCAACTTTCACAAGCTATGGTTAAGCCTATCAAGCTCTTTTGGAAGGTGGGGAAGCATGTATTGAGATATCTCAGAGGCACATCGGGATATGGATTGTGGTACAGACAGTCGAATGAGGTGAAGCTATGTGGCTTCACGGATGCAGATTGGGCAGGGAGCCCAATGGACAGAAAGAGCACATCTCGAGGATTTTTGGATTTTAGTATCGGGTTGACCACAGAAGCCTTGGTACAAAGAAGCAGAGATCCATGGTACTCAGCTTCAGCTGATACTTGTATATGGCACAGTTGGTCAAGATATGCAGGCTATATGGATGAGGAAGATCCTAGTCGGGTTGTTCGGTTCACACTTAGAGCCTACTGTGATTTATTGTGATAATCAGAGTTGCATCAAACTCTCGGTTAATCCAGTATTTCATGATATATCTAAACACATTGACATCCGATATCATCATATCATATATTGTGTGCAGCGGAGAATCATGTTACTTTCATACATTCCTACAGAGGATCAGGATGCTGATATCTTGACGAAGGCGCTCACCAGGAGCAAATTCGAATACCATAGGGGAAGGATAGGGGTTGCAGATAATCCTTATCTTTTTGATAGGGAGTGTTGAGATTGCAACAAGATGAGGAGCTTAGTGGAAAGGAGTCGCCTTCACTAAGTGGGCCCGCAGGGTATTTTTGGCGCAAAGTCTATTTTTAGACTATGTATATTTTTAGACATATGGATCATGTTCTATGAGTTGCAGGATGCTATTTGTGGATGGTTTGTCAAATCGGGAAAAATAAATGGACTTCTATTTTTAGACATACTGGGCGGAATCTATTTTTATATTTCCAGTCTAAAAATAGATATGTCGAATATTATTAGCTCTTAATAATATTTGGACTCTAAACATTATCTTATCATCTTAGAGCACTTCAGTTTGATGCCTAGATGTGGCACATGCAGCTGACAGAAGGAATTACGCTATTCCTAGGGTTTAGTGGAGCTATTGCATGGCTGACTTCAGTTAGAACTCATGTGACAGAGTTTGGTGGAGTTGATGAGACAGTTAATGGAGTTGTGTTCAGTTTAACTTAGTTGAGGTAGTTGTATCTAGTCTAACTGATTGATACAATTAGTGAGAGTGGTGTGAATTAATTATTAATTAATTAACTAATTATTAACTCATAAATCAACTAAATAATACATCAGTTAACTGCTATGCATGGATAGTTTCAGTGAAGACCAGTGGAGAGGTAGGTGAAAGAGCAGTGTGACTATCAGTTGTGACTATACTGGTGCATGATTTTTTCACACACATTGATGGAGAAGCCAATGAGGATTGCACAGTACATACTGGTGGGATTTGAACCTGGATCTCATGATTATACATATTGGATTATGCAGTAGAGGCTGGCTAATAGGGGGAGCAGATTGGAGCATGTGTTTTGTATGATCTGAGCTTGTGTAGTGTGTAACAATTGGAGATTGTACTGAGAGCTTGTGAGGAGTTTGTACAATGATTGTTACATGATATCTATCATTATAATATACAGTTATTCGGGGGTTTTCAGCTTTAAGCTTTCCCATAAATATTGTGTTTATATTTGTGATTGTTTATGGTTTTAATGTGTGCATGCGATTGTTTAATTTCCGCAAATTGATGATCAATAGTATAAGAGGTTATGTATTATGGATGAAGCTCAAATAGTGTGTGATCAGGATAATCTTGGTGAATAATTTAACAGTTATTCAAATTTATACAGATGCGAAGGGAATCTATAGATATAGGCTCTGATCTAGTCATTTTAAGGTTGAACGCAGATCTTCTTAACTTACCTACCCTCTCCCAGGGTGCAGAAACCTAATTGCAGCACCCACCCATACTACTTCAGGTGAGACTTTGGCCTGCACAAGCAGTTCACTGCAGAAAGGACCAGTAGTATAGGGTTTTTTTTGCAAACCTTGAACATCTGAACTTGGGTCAGGACCCCTCGAGCCAACAAATGGTTCCATTGCCGGGACCTGGAGCATTTTGAGAGAGGGATCGGGTAATGCCAAGGCCGTACTGGAAGCCTGAGAGAAAAGAAATTGATGAATGGTTTGAACAACAAGTTCAAGAATTTTCCATAAAATAAAACCGCAGTGAGAGGTTGACCACCGAAGAGTGGAAGAACAAGTACATTTTCACAGAGATCTACGAGATCTTCTTTGTAACGATTATGATCAAGCTCCAGGAGTGGCTCGCAAGACTGGTAGAATTTCAGAAGTGTTGGAAGGACGAGCGGGTCACAGAGTGGATCCTCGAACTAATCTGACAGTTAGAAAAGACTGATAATACCATCACTTGCACAGCGGACCATTGGGTAGACAGTGTGTTAGGATGATTTGTAATAGAATTTTCCATCGATTAGTTTATCTCCTACTCTGAAGCAGAGAAAATATTCTTCAAGGGGTTTCGAGGTAAGTTTCTGAAGACCTTACCATTGCTGATCAAGATATTATTATGTGAAAAGAGTATTCTGTGTAGCCACACTGAGTGAATGGCCTTTGATCTAGATGGGAGCACAACGCGAAGTGGCAAGTACTATAGAACCAACCTAGAGGGAGATAGATTGGTCTACAGTCTGGTAAGAGAAGCAGCTTCGCAGAGTCCTCCAGTCACACCACTTTCAAAGCAGCCTAGGGGTAAGAATTCACCTACACCTTCGGCACCAGAAGACGACATGGTTGCGCACATGAAGTTGCCGACCTTTAAGGGTGTGGGGGATGAAGACATGGATCAGTTCTGGTTTGTCATGGGGTTAGTATGGACTATGCAGAATGTAGCTAGTGATGCGGTGAAAAGGGCACAAATTTCCCTTGCCTTCGAAGGAAGAGCGTTGGACTGTTAAATGGGATACATCGACCAAAACACAAATGCAACCATTGAAGATATTAAGACCGCCCTGAAACAACAGTTAAAGAAACCTAAGTCCTACTCTCAAATCGTGGTTGATCAAAATGATTTCAAGCAAGGGTCATCTGAATCTATGTGGGAGGTTGATAAGCGACTGACGAAGGTGATCAGAGAAGGGGGATTCCAATATGATGACAGACAACACACAGAATGGTTTATTGTTATGTTTCTACCTCACCTGCGCGTACCTATGGGGCACAAAACTTTAAAATCGTAGGATAAAGCCTTGGAGGGTGCCATGAAGTTAGAAGCTACACCTCGGGATGAGACTCAACTCGGTGTCCAACAAATCCAGGGATAGTTGGAAGTGATGCATGTAGAAATCCAAAACCTGCGGAAGGAATGAGGGGTAGAGGCTAGCCCCGAGAGATGGTGCATACGATGTCGGTTGAATGGTAATACCAAGGATAACTGCCCTCTGTTAGCAGACTATATGCAAGCCGGGGGACCTAGCCCCATGGAAAATTTTAAGGGCTAATATTCGTAGGTGGGTTAATTTTCCATGCTTTTTCCAAAAAAAAGATTCGCAAATTCCCATTTTTAAAAAAATTGATTCGCCCAAATTTTATAGTATAAAAATATTTTACCTAAAAATCACCAAAAAATTATATATGCTAATATAAAATGATTAAAAAACTAAATATTTTTACAAAAATAACATCAAAATTTTTACAATTCACATATTGAGGACTACTAAGATTTGCCAAGGTTTTAAACATTAAGATAAACGTCCATCCTTAAAATTTTCCCTACCTAACCCATTGCGCCCTAGGGAAGCTGTGGTACCCAGTGGACTAGCACTATGGTGCGATGATTGTCGCATCGCAGGGCTGCACGATACCAACCACTGTCCCCGCCTTGCTGTGTATGTTCCAGAGATAAAGCAGCAATGGTGTAGGTTCTGCACATCGGTGGGACATGATGAACAGAACTACTAGACATATGATTTGATGATTTTTCGAGGAAAATTATATAGAGTAAAATCAGACCCTGCATCACCAAGAACCCCCACAAGCATAGGTGGCTCCCCAACAAGGGGCAGGGGAGGGGGCCGAGGTGGAAGTGCAGGTCGGGGACGAGGTCAGCTAATTTGTTATAACTATGGAGAAGCAGGAAACTTTGCAAGGGATTGTCCGAACCCTACAAGGAAATCCTGCCGATATTGCAGACAACTGGACCACGTGATTGAAGATTGTCCAATATCGATAGCAAAAATGCAGGAAAAGTAGTTGACACCTACGCAGAATGTGCAGAGAGTTAAGTTTGAGCTGCGAGACAAAGATCCAAGTGTGAATGTTGTGACACGTAGTGGGATGGCCACCAGGGGACCTGAGGAGGAGGCTGCGATGGAGCCTCTGATCTGAAAATCAGTTATCAAACAAGAAGGTTTGGACCTAAAAAAGGGAGAAGAAACATTTGTCGCAATCTGCCAGGACTTTGCTAAGGCGGAGGCAGCTACTTCTCAGGAACTTGCGAACCTCAAGGCAGATGAGGAGGTTGAGCCCTTTTTGTAGGCATGCATGAAGTTGTTGCGCAACCCAAAGGCTGTGGAGAATCTTCAGGAATTGATAGATAGCTGCGCAGTGTAGCCCAATCTACCCCCAGAGGTCAAGGATGTGCACAAGCTCTATAGGTATAAGAAACACACCGGGAGAGAAATGTGGTTGACTGCGCAGATTGGTGACTACGAAATGAATCAGGTTATTTTGGACCTAAGGTTAGATGCGAATGTGTTACCTAAATAGACATGGCAACAAATGGGAGAGCCTAAGTTAGAATGGTCCACTATTCAACTGCGCATGGCAAATTAGCAGAAAATCATCCCACTAGGAAGGTTGTCTAAAATTACGGTGGATATCGCAGGAGTAAAGGTCCGAGCCGACTTTGAGGTAATTGAAATTGTAGAAGATGTGGACCCCTACCCTACGCTCTTAGGGCTGGACTGGGCCATAGATATGGGCGATATCATCAACCTCAAAAAGAGAAGCCTGGTGTTTGAGAATAATGGTACAAGGGTGATAGTACCATTAGATCCTGTGGAAGGTGAATGATACATAGAGCTAGTGCACGATGAAGAGAAGGTGGATCACATTTACAAGTTGACTGCACGGAATGAAGATTGGATCAACCCCACGACGAGAGGATTAATCTGCTGGGAAAATGATAGTGAATGCTTCTCTGACTCAGATGGGGAGATGGAGAATTGGCAAAACCAATTGCACAATGTCTCGGCACTGCGATGTCTTCGTGTCACAAGGGACTTCCGCTGCATTTCCTCAGAGGTAAGAGACCTACCCTACTTTGATGGTTCTGGTAGCATTAAGGAATTTTTACGAGCATTCGAAGATGAGGTTCCAAGAGAACGAAGGATATGGTCCCTCAATCTAGTGATTCATGCAACACTTGCAAGATGGTGGGAGACGCACAAAGGGGTGTTCCAAGATTGGGAAGACTGTCGGGACATGATACTCCTCTGATTTGAGCCTCTGGTAAAGGTGCAGGTCGAGATGTTCCTTGGCCCAGGGGACCCACGTAAACACTTGCTAGCCTAGATAAAAGCATGGGGTGACCGAGCTATGGAGGAATGGGTTCACTTGTTCATTCATGTGTTAGGTCCAATCGCGTTTGCGTGGTACCTAGATGCGGAGCTACATCAACGCACCCGCCAATGGGAAACTCTGAGGGATGAATTCATAGGGAAATTTGGACTCATAGGGGGGTTGGAAGTGCTTGACAAAGCTTTATAGGGTATAGATACATTTTTTTTCAAGGAACCCAGCTCCGTTGAAGCATTCGGAGCGCCAACATGGGAATCACAGATGTAGGATATTGTCAACTGTTGCAACTTGGCAAGGGAAGAAAGTGAAGAAGACCTGTGGTCTGTCTCTATCTTGGAGTCACAAGGAGAGTGCCCCGTTGCAGGACCCCCGCTGTAAGAGGTGGATGTCACTAAGCCTCTCAGGCTGTGGGAAGTCAATATTCAAACAAAAGAACACCCTAATTTGGCTAAGATTGGGGACTATTGGGATGAAAATATAGTAAGCAAAGTGGTTGAGTTACTCACCGAGTACCAAGACTTATTCCCAACAAAGTTTTTGGAACTAAATGGGATCATGGGGGACTTAGGAGTCATGCATATCACTCTCAAACCAGATGCATGGCCCGTAAAACAGTGAACCTATAGGTTGAACCCAAAATATAAGAAGAAAGTTAGGGAAGAACTTGATAAAATGATCGCTGCAGGTATCATCGAACCTGTCGAACAGTCACACTGGGTTAGCTCAATGGTGGTTCAAGAGAAAAAGGCTAAAGGGGAGATTCTAATCTGCGTGGACCTATGCAAGTTGAATGATGCCCGTGTTCATGAACCATTCCCTACACCATTCTCAGATGAAATTTTGGATAGCATGGGGGGACAGGAAGCATACTCCTTTATGGATGGATTCTCAGGGTACCATCATATTAGAATCGCTCCTAAGGACCGCAAAAAAACCACATTCGCCAAATAATGGGGCTCTTTCTAGTATATTTTTGTGAAATTTGCTGAATATTGAATATTTATCCACTGAGATTATCATGGTCACACACTAATTCGAATTCATGCATAACACATCAAAAGATATTTGTAGAAATTTATTAATAATGAATATTTATCCACTGAGATTATCATGGTCACACACTAATTCGAATTCATGCATAACACATAACCTCTTCTACAATTGATCATCAATTTGCGGAAATAGAAACAGTCGCATGCGCACATAAACACAATATGTAATGGGGAAAGCTTATAGCTGAAAACCCCCATCTATTTTGTATATTATAATAGAAGAGAACATGTAACAATCTCAGTACAATACTCCTCACAAGTACTCAGTACTGTCTCCAAAAGTTACACACAAACTAGCTCAGTTTTGAACAAGTCACGGGTTCAAAACTCATCCACTAATTGCCTGCCTCTATTGCGCAATCCAAGTTGGTTGAATGAGAGATCCAAGTTCAAATCTCCTTGGCTTCAACTGCACAATCATCATTGGAAATCTCCTCCAATGCTTGTGAAAATCTCATGCACAACTCCTGTCGCAACTAATAGCAAACTCACCCTTTCATCTACCTCTTCCACTGGTCTCCACTGAACTGTCCATGCACTGTAGTGAACTGATGTGTTCTTGAGTTGAATAATGAGTTAATAATTAGTGAATTAAATAATATTTAATTCAATCCACTCATCACTAGTGTATTAGCCAGTTAAACTAAACACAACTAGTTCAACTAAGTTAAACCGAACACAACTCCACCAACTGTCTCATCAACTCCACCAAACTTTGCCACTGAAGTCCTAACTAAATTCAACCATGCATGAGCTCACCAAACCCCTAGGAATAACGTAATTCCTTCTGTCAGGTGCATGGCCCACATCCGTAGCTCCAACTGAAGTGTTGTAAGAGAATAAACTGAAGTTTAGAGTCCAAATATTATTAAGGGCTAATAATATTTGACTGACCTATTTTTAGACGGGCAGTCTAAAAATAGACTTCGACCTGTATGTCTAAAAATAGAGGTCCATCTATTTTTACCAACTCGACCAATCATCCAAGAATAGCATACTGCAACTCCTAGACCATACTCCATATGTCTAAAAATAGACATAGTCCAAAAAATAGACTTTGCGCCAAAAATAGCCTGCGGGCCCACTTAGTGAAGGCGACTTCATTTCACTAAGCTCCATCATCTTGTTTGTTCAAAATTTTCTTGCCACTTGGTCTCAAGAATTCCCCTGTTATTTTCTCGCAGGTAGTGGATGCGGTGTTCAAAGAATTCATCCACAAGTTCCTAGAAGTATATTTTGATGATTGGACTATCTTCTGCCTGGTGAAGACGCACATATCAAACTTGCACATGATGTTGGATGCCTGCCGAAAGCACCAGATCTTCTTAAATATAAATAAGTGTATCTTCTATGTACCCTTTGGTATCCTGCTCGGCCATATAGTTTGTCGACAAGGGCTAATAGTGGATCCTGCCAAAATTGCAATAATCATCAACTTGCCAGTACTGACGACGAAGAAACAGTTGCGCTCGATCCTTGGGCACATAGGCTACTACCAAAAATTCATTCAAGGCTATGCACTGATCACGGCCCCTATGGAAAAATTGCTCAAAAAGGATGTTTCTTTCTTTTGGGATGACGAGTGTCAAAAGAGCTTTGAGTTACTTAAAGAAAAGATGGTCTCGGCACCTATTCTCATCTTTCCTTATTGGGAGAAGTTCTTTCATGTCCACGTTGATGCATCAGGAATTGCTCTTGGGGCTATCCTTACGCAACCAAGAGAAGGAGACATTGATCATCCGGTTGCCTTTGCAAGTCGGAAACTCTCTAGCGCCGAACGTAATTACTCCACTACAGAGCGGGAGGGGTTGGCCATGGTGTACACTTTATATCGGCACTACTTGTTAGGAGGACACTTCAAAATGTTTACAGACCATTCAGCCTTGAAGTACCTGGTAAATAAGCCCATTTTGGGGGGGGAAATCTGTCGATGGTTACTGCTATTTCAGGAGTATGACTTTGAAATCATCGGTAAGCCGGGAAAGCTGAATGTTGGGCCAGATCACTTATCATGAATAGAGAGTGGTGAGGAGCTGACCAACCTAGAATATGGATTGCCTGATGCGCAGCTGTTTTCTATTAAGGTAGTAGATGCCTACTTCGATGATTTCATTCAGTTCTTGACTACTGGAATGGCGCCCCCAGAGTATTCAGTATGATAGAAGAAAGAGCTAGTCACTTGAGCAGTATATTTCACCATCATTGCAGGTCAATTGTATAATATGGGAGCTGATGAAGTATTGCAGAGATATGTTTTGGAGCATGAAAGGCATGCTGTATTGGCAGAGGCTCATGACGGAGTAGTAGGATATCACTACACAGGGAAAGCAACGGTGCAAAAGGTCTTGAGAGCTGGGTTATGGTGGCCTACCCCGCATCATGATACCCACGATCATTGTAAAGCCTGAAATACGTGCTAATGAACAGGGAGGCCATCCTGTAGCGATGAAATTCCCCTTCAACTGCAAATGGCTTTACAATCATTTGATAAGTGAGCCATTGATTTCATAGGGCCTATCAACCCACTAGGAAAGAATACGGGTATGCACTACATTATTACTGCCACTGATTACGTAACTAGGTGGGCCAAAGCACAAGAATTAAAGGATTTTACTATGGATACTGCTACGCATTTCATCTTTGAATAGATCCTGACCAAATTTGGGTGTTCGAAGATCCTCATGATTGACAGGGGTATCCACTTTGTTAACGAAACAATCCAAGATTTGACCGCGGAGTTCTGAATCCATCATGCAAAAAGCACACTATATCACCTACACGCAAATGGTGTGGTTGAAGCCTTTAACAAAATCTTGAAGCAAGCACTGACAAAGGTCTGTAATGCTGATCACAGCAATTGGGACGTGCGCATCCCATTAGTTATTTGGGCTTATCGAACCACCTGAAAGAAGCTAACTAGGAAAACTCCCTTTAGGATGGTCTATGGAAAGGAGGCCATTATGCCAATGGAGTAAATTATTCCTATTCTACATATCACAACAGTTACGAACATGTCAGACCCTAACATCATGGAGGAGCGATTAGTGCAACTTATGGCTTTGGAGGAAGATTGGTTCCTGGCTAATTTCCATCAACAAGTTCAGAAGGCCCGCAATAAAAGACTAATTTTCTTCATTAATTGGTCCTCTTATATGATTGCTAGTTTGCAAAACATCCAGGGAAGTTCCGGTAGCACCGGCTTGGCCCCTATACTGTTAAGGAGATCATGGATGGCAGAGCTATTCGGCTCGCCACCCTGCGCGACGATGTGTTGCCAGGATATGTCAATGGTAGTTGGCTCAAACTATATCAGATCAAATGACTATATGGTCAAAGTAACTGTGTAGGCACAGATGATGAAAACCCTAAACATCTGAAAAATAACCCTAGGAGATGAAGCGCCAAAACTATGGGCCCCGTTTGGGTAAATTAGTGTTTCAACTTCCCGGGGATGTAACTTTAGCATACTATCTTCGTTTGATGCACATGATACATCGTTAGAAAGATCTATCTGAGAAATAATACTATTTCCACAAATATTGATTTTGGAACATAATCATATTCTCTAGAGGAACGATGCCCAAAAAATATCGTTTAGGGCCTCAAAACGGCTCTGGAAGTTCAGGACCTGAAAAACTGCTAAAAATAGTAAGTTGTGTCGAAACTGAAAAACTGAAAGAGACAATGATGGGGCCCCAAGTGGAATAGGCGGGTGGCCACCAATATCCACCTAGATCATTCCTCCCCTCTTAGGAAGAAATGGTCGCCATTGCATTGAGTTCCTCCATGAGATGAGGAAACTTCTGCTGAACTTGGTCCCTAGTGAACCACTTGCCTTGGTGCAGGAGTTGGTCAAATTTGACAACCCGACACAGTTGGATCTTCTGTTGGCAAGTGTTCTTGATTTTCATGTACATGATACAATTTGTGGTGGCCTTTTCCATGCAGTATGGGTTTAACTCTTTTGGTGTGAGTTCTTCTGCAATGTCAGACGTGTCCAGTAGAGGTGGAAGTAGGGACGAAGGCGGTCTACATTGAATACTGGGTGCAGACCAAGGAATGGTGGAATACTGAGCTCGAAGGCCTTGTTCCCTACAACCTTGGTGATGATGTATGGCCCATATCGGTGTTTAATATTGCAACAAGAAGTAGTGAAGGAGGCATCCTGAAACATCATTCCTGATCCTAGTTGGAAAATAATCACCTAAACTAGGTGGGGCCCACACAGGTGATTTTTGTCGCAAAGTCTATTTTTAGACTATGTCTATTTTTAGACATGTCGATCATATTCTATGAGTTGCGGGATGATATTTGTGGATGGTTGGTCAAGTTGGAAAAATAGATGGACTTCTATTTTTAGACATATTGGGCGGAATCTATTTTTAGATTGCCAGTCCAAAAATAGATATGTCGAATATTATTAGCTCTTAATAATATTTGGACTATAAACATTATCTTATTCTCTTGGAGCACTTCAGTTAAGTGCACAGATGTGGCACAGGAGCTGACAGAAGGAATTACACTATTCCTGAGGGTTAAGTGGATCTATTGCATGGATACTTCAGTTAGAACTCATGTGAGAGAGTTTGGTGGAGTTGATTGAGGAAGTTAATGGAGTTGTGTTCAGTTTAACTAATCTAAACATAGTTGAGCTAGTTGTATCTAGTCTAACTGATTGATACACTAGTGAAAGTGGTGTGAATTAATTATTAATTAATTCACTAATTATAAACTCATTAATCAACTAAAGAATACATCAGTTAACTTCAGTGCATGGACAGTTTCAGTGGAGACCAGTGAAGAGATAGGTGAAAGAGCAGGTTAACTATCAGTTGTGACTATACTGTTGCATATTTGCAACAACCAGTGATTGGAGGAGCCCATGAGGATTGCGCAGTACAAGCCAGGTGGTTTATCTATTTAATGAAGCCATCCCATAGCATTGAAAACGCAATAGAGGCTGGCTATCAAGTGGCAAAAGATTGGAGCATGTGTTTTGCTAGGTCTAGCTTGATAGTGTGTAGCAATTGAGGGTGTGCATGAGAGCTTGTGAGGAGCTTTTGTACAATGATTGTTACATGATCTCCATGACATATAATATACAAATAGTTGGGGTTTTCAACTTTAAGCTTTCCCATTAAATACTGTGTTCATATGTGTGATTGTTTGTGGTTTTAATGTGTGCATGCAATTGATTTTATTTCCGCATGTGATGATCAATGGTAGAAGAGATTTTGTATTGTGCATGAAGCTAAAATAGTGTGTGATCAGGAGAATCTCGGTGGATAACATATCAGTTATTCAAATTTCTACATGGTATCAGAGCTGTGTTATAGATTTTCTACATGGAATGAGAGCAGGAATTTTTGGGTGCGCGAGTTTGCAAAGAATATCTGAAAATTTGGGTGAAATAATTTCAGAAAAAAATAGCATATTTGGATTCCTTGCGAAAAAATACCCAAATTGAAAAAAAAAATCGGTCGAATCGGAGCTCGGATGAGGGAGATATCATCGATTTAAAATCAACTCTTTTGTTAGAAAATTTTGCGACGGCGGGACAATTGCAATGTGCGCGAGCCAAGAATCTACATGCACTGAGGTACAAGATGCATGCAAAGCTTTGAGGAGAAAAGTAGAGGTTAGTGACTTGGTGGTTGAGAGGAAGCCTCTCAACATGCAGCGTGAGAAGCAGTCTCAGAAGGTTGTGGAGCAGCCACAATTGGAGATGCAAAAGAATCTTTATAGATTTGAAGTAGATGGGATTTCTACGGAGCTTCCTATTGTTGGGAAGTGCAAGAAAGACATGCATTTGAAGCTTGAGAGGGAGCAGGATTTGCATGC